>CM053789.1:667988797-668251297 GCA_028749045.1 Cupressus sempervirens | reverse complement strand
GGACAAGTAATATTTGAAAAATAATGGTTAGAATCAAAACAATAACAAAACTAACTATATTATTCTACCCTCTAATTTAACCACAATCTTAAGGACGTCTCCAAATCAGGATTCCTAGCTCATAGCTACCTTTTCATCTTCTTGGGAGCACACCCCTTAAGATTCTTCTTGGATTGGCATCCTCTATCCTGATGGGATTCAAAATTTCAAGTGAATTTTGAGTACCATATTGAGAAACTTTACTAATTGAACCCCTATAAAAACTTTTCATGCATATGTACTCAGCTGTCATTTTGAGGCCTATGACATGTTTCAATAGTTCCACACCTTTCATTCAACATATGCATGTGTTTCTATGATGATAAGATATATTTTTGAACTATTTTGTGAAGTGTCATTTTGAGCATATTTCAAATCTAAATTTTTGCCAAGTGTCAAACAATGATAGGAAGTCTAGTTTACAATTGAATATCTTGCACCCAATAAAGTTTTAGGACTCGCCAATTTGGGAATGTCTACTATGCATATCTAAGAACCTATCTTTTAGATTTTGAGTCATTTTGATATGTTTTGTCTAGGTTTTGAATCCCTCAAAGTTGGTTGTTCATTGTTGTCATGTTGATGCATATTGTTCAAAATTTTGGGAAGCCCTATTTGACCAGTTATAACTTTGACCCAGTTGACCCTATTGAGAAATTTCTTTTTAATTTGTATTCTAGGGGTCAGAGACATGCTATGTTCCAAATTTAAACTAATGAAAACTTTGTTTGATTAGTTTTCAAACATGATTCCAAATGTAATTTCTAAAGTTTTATTAGTATCTAAAAGTGTAGATTGATCAAAGGCATGCTTGGGATGTTATAACTTTAAAGCCATGATAGATGAGACAGAATGGGTTTCACCACTATGTTCTAGTCTAAAGATACTTTAAATGTTTCAGTTTTCAAATCTTGATGAATCTATTTGCATGCTTTCTAAAGACCATTCCATATGCAAAAATTATTGTTTTGATAGGTTGTTTAGTCATGTATTTCCCAGAGGCCAAATTTAAACTCTTTTCAAAATTTCCTAATTATTCCTCATGAGCCTAAGTCATGGACTTATATTCTCCACATGACAATGAATCAATACCCAAAATCTTGTTTTCCCAAGTATCTGTTTGGCCTATTTTCAAAGTCAAATCTAAATGCAATTTATTGTTCTTGACATGGTTGTTTGTAAGACAATTTGAAGTGAGCAACTTTGAGGGTCAATATCTTTTGACCCATATTTCATCAAGAGCTAAGAATTTGTAGGGTAAAGAGTATCACTAGAGAAAATGAATGCAAGGTTTTAGGGCTTGGTCTGGTGTTTTAGTCAGTTTTTAAAACCATTTTTAGAGTCTCCTGACAAATGATTGATAGTTTGTGAAAAAAGGTAAAAGATTAATTTTAATTGAACAATTAGTGATTGAATCTAAATTAGATCAATGCAATGATTTTAGATGGATCAGATTGAGGGATTGGGTGTTTAAGTTGTAAAAAAAATTTAGTCAGACCCACTTTGGGGTCTAAGTAATTTTGTCAGATGACTAAGTGATGTTTGAAGGATAAAGATGTCTAAATAAGTTAAAGTGATTATGATTTCTTCTATGTCTCATCAACGCATAACATCATCCTAAGTCAAATCAACAAGGAACATTTTTTAATGGATGAGAGTCACCATGACAAGCTCACATATTTATTGTGTTGCAAGTGTATTATAGAGAGTGAAATCAAAATTAAATTTAAAAAGGGAAATTTTGTGACTTTGGTATTTCAAAGCTATTAAAATCCTACAATCAAATAAGAGCCCACAAGTTTTTGGAGTTGATGTAGCTTCAAATCAAATGACCATGCATAGATGGAGGCACTGAAGGACCTATTCAATTTTTAGAGCTAATTGTGGAGCTTGGAACTCAATGTTTGTGGATCATAAAATACCTGGAAAGTACATATCTAGAGGTGAGTATGAATCAGGCTTGTTGCCACTAAATCTTGAAATCATTGGGGATGCTAAAGTTGGTATGGATAAATTTTTAAAGGTCTACTAATAGCAATAGAGCCCTATGTTTTCAAGTGGGATGTGTAATTGTTCCCTGAAAACACATAGTGTGTGAGAGACATGTATGCTTATGCAGTGTCCCATGAGGGAAGAGACACTAATAGAAAATTAGCTCAGAATGTTTCTTACAAAGAATTTATTTCGCTTTATCTGCCAAGATTTGGGGAGGGGTTGATTCAAAATGATCTTGCAACTAAACTAAAGAGTAGTCCAATTTAAAAGGTTTGTCAATGGTGGTAATCGGGATGATTTATTAAGCACATAGTAGAAAGGAGAAGATGTGCTTCAAATGTCTTACTATGCAAATCACCCAATTGCGAGAGGGTGTGAGTGTCGAAGGCTATTAATGGAGTCATATGGCACTTGATCAAGGGAATTGTTCTTCTCAGATACCAAATGGCAGAAACAGATTACATCAACATTCCTTTAATATGCTAGCAAAGAATGATTGTATTGATTTTGTGATTGAATGAGCTCAGATGTGTATTTTAGGTTAACTCTCATAGATTTGTGTATACATAAGATGCAGAGACATATGCCACAATTGATGTCTTTCCCAATATGCCTGCTCAGAAAAATCAAATGTAAGACAAATTGATTCTATATTTTAAGAGGGACTTCCACATACCTATCCTTTAAGTCTAGATGATGCATAGAAAGGTGGGTTTTATTTAGAGTTATTATGACCTATATATATTTCATAGATGAAGATACCCTTAGTGTGATATTTAGAGATCAAAATTGGTTACACCAATGGAAAAATATGGGAATGTGGCAAATAAGACAGGGAGACTAAAATAAAGATGTTTGCGTGATTTGATGGTGGAAGTTGGCATTTCTATCCATTTGAAATATAGGTCATTTTCTTGATTGAAACCATAAATTTAGAGTGTCTAATTACTAACTTCTCCTTCTAAAGCAATAGTGAAAATTTAAGAGAGAAAAAAAGAAGCTCATTTCATTTACCAAATTCTATACAGTCTTGACAAATAAATGGCATAACATTGACTGCAAATGTGGTTCTGTGAATCATGGAGTGTAAATCAGTGAGTGTGGGTTTGGGTGATATGGAGGGCATTCATGAAGGAGGCACATTTGTAGTTATAGTCCAAGAAAGAATTAAATGAATTATTCCACATTGCATGTGAAATGGTTTTTCTAGGAGTTTAAATATAACACCACTCAACATTTAAATATCAAAGGCAATTTCTAATGACAAAGAGAGAGAGAGAGAGAGAGAGAGAGAGAGAGAGAGAGAGAGAGAGAGAGAGAGAGAGCTCATGCATGGGATCTAGTCTACTTAGTTGCATGATGAGGAAATTTTGATCCAATAGCTCAACGATGATGTGAGGAATAGATGGAAAAATTGGACTAGTGACATGGCACATTTTCTGGAGGTACCCAAAATTGCTAGCATCTAAGCGTAACTCTAGGCTGGTTAAAGAAAATTGCTACAGAGTTACGACTAGTTGTAACTCCAGGGTAGTTAGGAGCCTAACAACATGAAAACCTCCAAAGATATGCAATTTTTTTGCATGGCATGTGGGGCACACCTTGGGTGAGTTGGTTGTAATGATGAGGATGATGATGTAGATGGTATTCTCCAATGAAAAAGTGATGTGTCACATAAAGGAGTTGACTAGGTTTGACCCAAATTCAAATAAGAGGACAATTTCAAGGCATATTTTATAAATTTAAAACTTTATAAAAAGGTAATTTTTTGCAATGTAAGGGCATGTTCATTAGTATTTGACTTGAAACTTCAAATGCATGTTGTAGACATCATTTTTAGCCGAAATATCAAGTATCATATATCATTGGAAAGGGGAGAAGATGAGGAATCCATGTTTACCATCAGTTTGTGTGTAGGCATAACTAATAAAACATTATTCATGATTTTATAAAATATGGGGCATTCTCAACAAAAAATTTTGTTTTTACCTTGGAGCATTAGATTCAGTTTTAGAGCAATGAGTGAAGAGGGTATCCACCAAATTTGGTAGAAATGTTAATGGAGGTGTTATTTTTATTTTAAAACCTTTGGCAAGCATTTTGGTAGTAGATTTGGCTTGTTTGAGGGAGATCAGATTTGATTTTTAGTTGGAAGATGGAAGAGGAGAAATGTTTTGCAAGCAACAAGTGGAAGATTTTCAAGTGGATAAATGACAGTTTCAGATCAGGTCTAGGAATTGTTCCTCTTCTACTTGTTCTCTTCTTTTGTCTTTTTGTAGGGTTGGTTGGTTCTAGTCTATTGAGAAGAGCTCTAGCTATGTTTCCACATCCTCAGCATTTTTCCCTTGTATGAACAACATTAATGAAGTTTTGATCTATTAGTTGTTTCATGAGTTATTTCATACATCTTTAATGTATTTGTTTCAAGGAAATGAATAAATTTCAGCAAAGTATTTTATTTTCATTTTGATTCTCATCTTTTATCTCTATTGTCTGCAACATTTTTTAATTTATGAATAAAGAGCTTAAATCCAGTTGCAACTCCTTAAAGTTGTATGTCTTGATAGGCTTTGCTATTGATTCAAGGAATCAAGTAAATGCTTACTTATCCTAATAGGGTTACAGGTTTCATGAGAAGGATATTATGAGTATGAGATTCATTTTAAGCATAGATGTTTGATTCACAATGTGAATGGATAGATTTGATATCTTGAAGTATGTGATATATCATTGATATCCTTGATGTGTGTTTGTGATTTATGGAATGCCCAATAGATAAGGCACTAATAAGTTTGAGGATAAACCATGTTTCTTATTGCTTCATATGTGGGTTATGTTGATATCCATATAAAATTAATATATTTTCCCTTTCCTATAGTAGAGCTAAAAAGGTTAGCTCTCACTTAGCTTTTGAATGCATAGGTCATGTTATTAGTTGTTTCATGCCTCCATTACATAAGTATAGAAGGATTTGGGGTTTTTTATCTGCGTTGTATAGATTCTAATTTGGATTTTGCATTGGTCACATAATAGAATCTAAGGTCTACCTACCTAGGTTTTGCAGAGCCTAAAGTGAAGAAGGAGTTTAGTCTTATAGTTGGCCCCAATGTCTGAATAGGTGTGTTGAACATGGGAATTAGCTACACCCTAGGTATATTTGTTCTTATCATTGGGTTATTCAAAAATTGTTAAATTAGGAGCCAATATATCCAAGGCCAATCACATATGCATATGTTGACATCATCATTCTTGGCCATGGCAGATAATGGAAATCTTAATATTTCACATGATCCATGCCTTGAGTCTCCTTAATCTCTATGGTGTTAACTCCATGAGTTAACACAATATTTTCCACAAGTATGATTCATTAATATAAATAAATTCATAAACATATTAAAGAAATATAATCCATAAACATACATTTCTTACCTTCTTCTTTTCTTGGTCCATGTGGCTCTATCCTTAGTCATCCCTTCATTGAAATATTCCTTCTAGATTATCTCAATTCAATATTTAATTTCTAAAATTCTTCACTTTCTAATTATAAGGAAAGGATAGAATATACTTTTTTATTTCTTCTTTTCCAAGAGTCAGAACCTTCCATAATATAGATCCTTTGAAAATTCACAACACTTCATAGTTACAATCCTTTCAAAAAGTCACAACACTTCATAACTAAAATCCTTCAGAAAAGTCCCAATATTAACCTCAAATGTCTGATACAAGACCATCTTGGGTCTTTGAGCAATCTTGCACCAACCAAAAATATTTGTTGTTTTTTGTACCAGTCTAATGTTCATGAAGTTGTTGTTGTTGATTTTTTTTAATGTTATGCATAGTTTTCATCATGTTGAAGACCTATCCTAGATCTTTTTCCTAAGTGTGTGAGTTCTTATGTTTTGTCTACTTTAATTTCTATACCATTATTTGAGGTCCTCTTTTTCCTATTATTTCATCTTGTGTAGAGTATTGTTTTGGTTGGTGAGATTTCCTATGATTACATGGCATCTTGTATAGTTTGGAGTAGACTCCTAGCATAGGTGTGGACCTACCTCTAAGTGTGAAATATTTCATGTTGTTCTTTTCATGGATTTTAGTTAATCTTCCAAGTTTGGACCTAAATCATAATTAAATGCTTGACTAGCTGACTTATGGCTTAATTAGCTATAAAAGAAGCTTGGGTAGATGTAGAAAAGCATGTTAGGATGATGATGAATAATTCTTAGAGGATAAAATGTAGAGGATGTGAGTTGAGGCTCTAAAGTTATAAATTCTTATTCTATATAAGGTTGCAATTGGGAAGGCCTCATAGCCAGGCATGTTGTGGTTTCCTTTTATGTGAAGTGAAATAATTATACCTACAAATATGTTGCATCTGGCCCGTCGTTCTTTGTGGTTTCACTATTTTTTTTGTATAAGCTTTTGTGTTCATCATTGAGAAAGGTAGTATTGAAGGTTTAAGTTGAGTTTATCCCTCATGTTGTTATCAAATTTTCCTTATTCCCTATGTCATAAACGCTACTAGATACCTCATTTTTCCTATCTAGCATTAGGAACATTTTGGTGCATGATGCACCAAAGAGTTCCCAAGGTGCATTAAGTCAAATCAAGAAGTGATTTTTGGAGGCTGATATCTCATACCTTGTAAGGGGTATTGGAGAAGCATTAAGTGAAAAAGGAACATCCTGGGAAGGTCCATAAGAATGTAGATTAGTTTTTGGAAATTCTATTTGGTTTCCTTTTGGGAATCCCATCTCACTTGGTGCAAATTCTTTCAATTTCTTAGTTGAAAGTTATTCAATGGTGCATCTTTCAAATGGTTCATTGTGGTAGTGAATAATCAACTTCATTTGGCCAAGTAAATTATGCTAGAGATCTTTTTTTTTTTTTTCCTGGCACCAAAAGCATTTTAGTGCATGTTGCACGTACAAAGTTTTCCTAAGGTCTACTAAATCAACTCAGGCAGCATTTTTTGGAGTTTGATATTTGAAACCTTCTAAGGGACATTGGAGAATCATTAAGAGCACTTGAGAAGCCCTACAAGTACACACATAAATTTTTGGATATTCCAATTGGTTTTCTTTTAGTGATCACATCTTGCTTGGCGAGAATTATTTCAATGTTTCTCAATGGTTCATCTTTCAAATAGATCATTATGGAACCAAGCCATTAGCACCATCAACTCTAGTTGGTTGGGTAAATTCTACTAGAGATGACATTTTTCCTAGATAGCATCAAGAACATTTTGAGGCATGCTACAAAAAAGTGTTACCAAGGTGCATTAAGTAAAATTGAGTCTCAATTTTTGGATGCCAATATCTCAAACTTCATGAGGGGTATTGAATAAGTGGTAAGTGTAAAAGGATTGTCTTGGAAATGCCTACAAGCATGTACATTAGTTTTGGGATATTCTATCTGGTTCCTATTTAGTGATCCCATTTCACTCAGTGCAAATTCTTGCAATGTTGGTTAGTCAAAAGTTTCACAATGGTGTATCTTTCAAATGGTCTATCATGGCACCAATTTGTGAGCTCTGTCATCTTAGGTTGGTTGGGTAAAACTATTGTAGACCTCATTTATTCTATGTAGCATTTAGAACATTTTGGTTCATGGTTCACCAAAGTGTTCCCAAGGTGCACTAAGTCAAATTGGATAGCAATTTTTGGAGGTTGATATCTCATACCTTGTGAAGGATATCAAATAAGTTTTGAACATAAATTGGCCATCTTGCAAATTCCTACAAGAACATACATCAATTTTGAGATATCCCATTTGGTTTCCATTTGGTGATCTAGTCATCTTTCTTGGTGTAAATTCTTGCTACTTTGTGATGGAGCCTTGAAATTACTCTGACAACAAATTATCTTTTATGTTCATTTGTCAAGCTTCTAATTTTTTGATTTTGGGAATGATGTCTTAAGGCACTTCTGATTTCGTGATCTCACAAATAGGAAATGAATAAGCCTTCAATTTCACAATTTTGCAAGGAGATGATAAGCAAGGATCTAATTTTGTGATTTTGGGAATGATGTTTTAAGGAACCTCTAATTTTATGATTTCACTCAATAAGGATTTGGTAGGTTCTGATTTCACAATTTTGCATTCAAGATGGTTCTCTCTATTTGATGTTGCTAATTTGTAGGGCTAGATTCCTTGGCATTCTAATTTCACACTTGCACGTGCTATCTCTATTCATCAAACTAAAATTGTGAAGATTTTTATTTTTGCAGATATATTTTTTGATCTAATGAAAAGAAACCAGCATTTAAGGTCAAGTACATTTGCAGTCTGCCTTAAATTAGCACAAAATTAGATGTGACAATTTCTTTGCATTTGCATGTTTGATTTGCTAGTTGAAGTATAATGCATTTACTAATTATTGTTGAGCAAGGATATTATAAGGAAACGGTGTCTCATAATGTACTTGTATTGAAAATTTGTTGTCTTATTCTTGAATAGGTTTTAAAGACTCTTTGCCATGAGACTACCCATTCAAGCATACAATGAGAATGATGATCCAAAACTAGTTATGCAGCCACATTTATCACCAATGGAGGAGGAAAAACTTGATGTTCTTAACACTATGTATGTAGTATCCTTGGATTTGTGGAAAAATTGTGCTAGCTACATCAATGACATGCAGGGGTTGCAACTTGAAGAAGATAGATTCAAGGTTAGAGCCATCTTTGCTGAGTTTGAAGACCTTTGTGGGAACTAGCATTTTGAAGAAATTATTGATAGAACTTGAGGGTTATGATATTTTGTTTTGAAAGCTTCTTAAAAATCTTATCATTGTAAAAACTTGTGAATGGTTGCAATTAGTTGTTAGTTAATTTTTTTGTAAAGGTCTGAAGCCTTTTTGCACCATTTCATTTTCTATAAGAAGGGGTACCAAGACCTTATAGATATAAGGATATAGAGATAAAAAGATACAGATATATTAATGTGCAACATAGATATAAACATTGCAACTAATCACCACCCAATTGTTCTTATTTTTGGAATTAATAAAAATACTATTTTTCTCTTCTAAAGTTTGGGAATGTATCATAACTATTAGCATTAGCAAATCGTCTTCTTTGGATTTACATTATTGTTGATAGATTGAAATTGAAGAAATAAATCCTTGGTAAGAAAAATCTATGCATGGGTTTTGTATAATTGGTCTTCACTACTATTGGAGTTAAATTCAATTAGATGTTATTTTTTACAATCTCAACTTCTATGTCTAGAAATTGATAGAAGTGTGTATGTCTCCAAGTAGTTGGATGATTCAAAAAAACATTGTTATTGAATCTATTCTCTCATCAGGAAAGGATTGGTCTTTTCCTTTTTCTAAGGAAAAATGCAATTTAGTGGAAGGTGAAGTTATTTGTCTCATTCTCTTGTTTTCATATCTTAATTCACATTTTAATTTTCACTTTGAAGAATATTATCACCTGATTTCTCCTTGAAAAAGAGTTGAGATAAGAAGGTACAATCACCTAGGTTTTTTAGAGCCTGAAGGGTGAAGGTTGAGTAAGTATGTTTTCAGCCTTCTTCATTGACAAAAATTGTGTTGATTTCCTAGCATCAAGCATGCAAGGCTTGTAGGTTTTCCACCAACAATTTTGAGAACCAACAGATTGGCGGCCTTGCTAGGGAGAGTTGATCACAATTTATATTGTGAAGTTAAGTAGAAAAAAAAATTAGTTTTACAAATCAAAAAATGAATAATACTTTGTTTTAAGTATACCCTATTGGCAAAAGAAACCCAAAATATTTTTCATTCTTTCCTTTTAAGTGAGGTGGTGACTCTACAATTCACTAATATTTTGTGTATGAATGATCAACTATTAGAAGTTGAGAAGAATAAATTTGATAGAAATTTATCCCTTAAATTTATGTGGGGAAGGAGATCTATCCATTTTGGAACCAAATTTCTCAGATACACTCCCAAGAAAAGGAGTAGAAATGGCAAGCAAACTATTGATATGTTAGTCACAGGATGCAAGAATTTTGCTAATAGAGAAATGGAATTGTATGCTAATGATCAAGATGATAATGACCAAGGAGAGGAAAATATGTTTCACAATATGGGTTCATTTCTTAATCAAGAATACCATGAAACTCATCATGTAGATGATGATATGGATGAAGAAGAGGATGAGCAAAATGAAGATTTATAAAAACTCACTGAAGCCCTTCAAATCTTATTATGTCCTAACAAAGCACCTAAAGCCTTGAAGAAGGCTCCCAATGAATTATTGGAAAGAGTAGGTATCAAGAAGGATGACATCATCAATCCAAGGCTAGTGAGAGAAAAAGGTGAGTCAGCTAAGTATACTCCTCCTCACAAAATTAAAAGTTCTTCATTTAACATTGTAAGGAGGAAAGATTTATATTAAAAAAGTGGAGAAACTAGTCGCATTTCCAATCAAAATAAGAATAAAAAAGATAAGACTAAAAAGGATTGGAGAAAAAATAATTGCAATAATCAAAACACTGGGATGAATAATCAAAGGCATCAAAACTCCCATTATCATGGGGTAATATCCCCAATGATAGTTGAGAAATATAAGCAACTAGATTTCACAGTGATAGTTGGATACCCAAATCCCATATCAAATGATTTGAGAACTACCATACCTAAATTTTTAGGGGAAAAACATCAACCTGTTGAAACAAATGTTATCAATCTAAAAGATGTGGTTGAGGGATTTGAGAAACATAATGAAGATTTTTTTTATGAGATTGTTTGCGTGATCCTTGACTAGTGATGTAGTTGAATGGTATAGAGGACTTCCTAATGGTTCTATATCGAGTTGGCAGGAATTTGTAGACTTGTTTCTTGAACATTTTGGAGATCATATAGACACTTCCTTTACTTTACATAAATTTCCTAGCATAAATAAAAATCCTAATGAACCTATTTTTGAATTTAATAAAAGATTTAATAAAGTGTTAAATAGAATTTCGCAAGATATCATACCAGATGATTCATTTCTAATAAATTTTTGTTTAAGTTCTTTAGAAAGTAAAACTCATTATGAGATAAGGTTAAATAGACCTTGTACTTTGAAAGAAGCTTTCAAGGTGGCAATGAAAATTTAAAATGATGGGAAAGTCACTAGCAAAATTAGCAAAAGGGACGATCCACAATTGGTTGATCCCAAATACCCAAAGCTAACTAAAGATGGGGACAAGATTGACAAGCTTTTAGGTATGATCAAAGAACTTCATGTTAGATATAATAAGAATGAAGGAACAAGATTCAATAAGAATTAAAAATGCTATTACAAGGTAGATAGATATAGACTATAGGATATGCCCTATAATACATCCTAGAAGAATTGTAAGCTAGTGAAAAATAATGAAATACCTAATCCTTTAAATTAAAATAGTAACTATGTGGAAAATGGTCCCAGGTGTGAGGTATGAAAACTCCTCATACGTCAAAGAACTTCTTGGTAGCTATGAGTGTGTTAGAGGAGGAAACTCATCACAAGGATAACCACCATAATATCATGCATTATCATATGAACCTTTTTGGGGAGAAGATGATTCTTTTGGGGAAGAATATATCCCTAATATTCATACAAGAAGGATAAGGTATTAGAACACTCATCAAATTTTCTCTGATGATGATGAGAATCCTATATTGAGTATATCCTCTACAAAAGAAATAAGGGCCCGAACAATTTTAGAAGTTGAACAAGTGAAAAGTAGTTACAAACTAAGGAATGAGACTATTAATCTTTATTTAGCAAGAAGGGTAGAAATGCCCCCTTTACATAAGAATAATAAAGGAAAGGGAACATATGATGATCAACAACCTCTGGATACACAAGTAACACACCATGTGGTAGGTAAGCAATTGGTGAGTAATATTTCATTTACTTCTAATGCTTTACCTCAGTTAAGAATTTCTTTGCCACTTTTAGAATTGTTAAAATTCCTCAATATTAAGAAGAGGTCTTAAATATTTTGTCTGAGACTAAAAAATAAGGATGTGTTAATCCTAGTGAGACTCATGTTGTCTACTTAGGGACAAATATTAATGAGAATGCCCTAGAAGTGGATCCTTTTTATTTGACTTTTTTGATAACTAATAAATTGGCAGGAAGTTGAATGGTAGACTCAAGAGCAGCTATGAATATAATGTCTATTGTAGTGATGACAAAGACAGGTTTAAAGTCCCCTATGTGAAGTGTTATGCTATGGATAATAGATCTGTCCCTATGGTGGGAGTTGTTAAGAATTTTGATTTTAGATTTCCTACCTCCCTTGATACCTCTTGTAAAATAGATATTGGTGTAGTCAAAGTTCTTGCCTATGACGATATGCTTCTTTTAAGACAATGGTCAAATTTAGTCAAAGGTCATATATAATTATACCTATCCTATGAAGCCATTCCTATTAATGGTAATAATATTAGGATTGATAAAGAGTCAAGATGTGAATATCTTGTGGAAAATTTTCAACCTGATAACTAAAAACATTTCTGCCAAGTGGACATGGATAATTTTCAAGTAAGTGTGAATAAACCTAGCCAAGTTGTAAAAGATAGGAGCAAAGATCCTATGCAAGTAGAAGATGATGAATTATGGACAATGCACTTTGATGGAGCATGTAGTAAAGAGGGAAATAGAGTTGGTGTGGTTCTTACATCATTATCAAGTAAGATATTCAGGTATGTTTTTCTTTTAATTTTGAACATTCCAACAATATTGTTGAATATGAAGCATTGATTTTTGGCCTAAATTTTGTTAAATTTCATAATATACAGTTAGTTTTAGTTTTTGGTGACTCTAAATTAATAATCAATCAGATTTGAGATACATTTATGATAAGAAATTCAAGGCTGAAAAGATATAGAAATTTTGTGTGGGATTTGCTAAAAAAAAATGATGCATTTTTAACTAAGTAGATTGATAGGACAGAAAAAAAAATTTGGCTAAAATAATGGCCTGTCTAGTTATTAAATAAATTGATATCCCATTGCAAGAGGTTTTATAGGTTGAAATGAAGAATGGGTCATCTATTCTAGACAATATGCATAATTGAAAAGTTTTTTAGAATGATCAAGATTTGTTAAAATTCTTAACCTATAAAAAGGATTATCAGGATTGTGGTATTGATTGGAATGGGCTTATTGAAAGCAAAGAAGGAAAGGATACTATTTTGGGAGAAGAAATTGTGCAACTTAAGACAAATAAGGCACCAAAAGGGTTGGTAACTTTAGAGCATATTTTTTATGAACATGAAAAACTTAAGGTGCACTCACCCATTGTTATGAAAGAATAATTTGAAAAAGTTAACCTTGGAAATGAACATTCCCCAAAAGAGGTTTCATTACAAAATGTCTATCAGTAAAAATAGGATCAGAACTGATAACTCTTCTAAGGAAGTATAGGCATGTGTTTGCATGGTCCTATGATGAGTTAAAGCCATACCAAGGAGATTTATTTCAATATGAAATACTTATGAAACATGAAGTTAAACCTTTTAGACAAAAGAAAAGACCAATAAATCCTCTTTTGGCTCCTAAAATGAAAGAAGAATTAATTAAAATGAGAGATGTTGGCATAATAAAGCATATTAAATATTCATCTTGTGTCTCCAAATTGGTCCCTATTAGGAAAAAGAATGGAGATATAAGACTTTGTGTGGATTTTAGAAATTTAAACATTTCATCATTAAAATATAATTATGTTTTTCCAAATATGGAGACCCTATTGCAAAAGGTAATAGGGAATGAATTGTTATCCATGATGGACAGTTTTTCTAGTTATAATCAAGTGAAGGTCAAAGAATTAGAGCAATACAAGACAACATTCACTACTCCTTGGGGAACATACTTTTATGCAAGCCTTTGGATTGACAAATGTTGAGGCAAATTTTCAAAGATCTATGGATGTCACCTTTGAAGGACTGATTGATAAAATCTTGGTAGTCTTTCAAGATGATCTCACTTCTTATTCTTGAAGGGCTGAGGAGCATAGTAAACATCTAGAAAATATCTTTAAAAGGGCTCTTGAATATGAGATATCTCTTGATCCTAAGAAATTCCAATTTGAGGTCAAAAAGGGGATATTATTAGGACATATTATTTCAAATGATGGAGTAATAATAGATCTTGAAAGAGTTGCATCCATTGATAGCATTAAAGTTCCCAAAATTGTTAAATTTATTCAATCATTCTTTGGGTAGATTAATTTTGTAAGAAGATTTGTGTCAAATTTTGTAAAAATAATTAAGCCTATATCCAAGATGTTTAAAAAGGAAGCTAAAATAATTTTGGATAATGAGGCCTTACAAGTATTTGTTTAGATTAAGAAAATAATTAAAGAGGCCCCTATTCTTAAAGCTCTTTGAAAAGTCATTTCAGATATTTTTTGTCACATCATACCATACTATTAATGTAGTTATGCTTTAGAAGAATAGGGAAGGGTATGAAAAACCTATTGTCTTTTTTAGTAAGAGTCTACAAAGCTAAAAACTAAATTATGATATTAATGAGAAATAAGTATATGCCTTGGTGAAAGATGTCAAAGATTTTAGACCATACTTACTGGGCGTTATTGTTATACAATAGGTCCCAACATAGTAGTTAAGCATATCTTCAAACAAACAGATACTACAAGAAAAAGATATAGATGGATCAATCAAATACAGGAGTTCAATATAAATATTCAAATAACTAAATTGATAGAGGTCAACGGTTAGCAAAAATTATGGCTAATTCAAATTTGGAGGCATCTAAAATAATTCAAGTAGAAGAAGATTACTCTCAAGTCAGTATTGAAAAGTGTCATTGGTATTTTGGCATTGTCTATTATATGAGATGTATGAAATATCATGATGGCTTAAGTGAAAATTAGAAAAAGACTATAAAGTTACAAGAAGTCAAATATGTACTTATTCAAGGTGATCTTTATTGGAAAACCAGAGATGGTGTTTTACATTTGTGTTTGGATATGGGTCAAGCTCTCATAATTTTAAAAGAGATACATGAGGGGCTTTGTGGGGGACATTAATCTGCAAAGACCACTTCTCGCAAGATCTTACAAGCTCGATATTACTGGGCCTATATTTTTAAACATAATACTTCTTATAGAAAGTGTAAAGCATGTCAAAAAAAAATTGGAAAGCTTAAATATGATGGAGCTCTTCCCCTAAAAGCTCTAAAAGCTGAGGAACCATTTCAAATGTGGGGGATGGACTTCATAGGTGAAATCAGCAAAAAATCAAGTAATGGGAACAATTGGATCCTTGTTGCTACTAATTATTTTACTAAATGGGTGGAAGCAATACCAACAAAATGATCCACAAGCACCATTGTTACTAATTTTTTAGCAAGTAATATTTTGACCATATTTGGAGTGCCAAAAAAAATTGTTGATAATGGCATGTGTTTTAGATCAAAGGAATTTTCAAAATTATGCAATAAATATGGCATTCATGTTTCATACTTTTCTCCTTATCATCCTCAAGGGAATGGCCAAGTTGAATTCAATAATAAGAGTATACTAAAGATTATTAGGAAGATGCTAGGTAATAACAAGAAAGTTCAAGATTCCAAGTTACATCTTCCAGCATGGGCAGATAGAATCACAAAAAAGAAGGCCACCATATTTTTCCCATTTGAGCTTGTTTATGGGAAAGAAGCTAGGATTCCTAAAAATAACGTGTTACCAATTTACAAATTTATCAAGAATGAGCACATTGAAGATATAGACTTCATGGATGAAAGGTTGAATGCACTGGCAGAATTAGATGAAAATAGAAAGATATATTTGGAGCACAACATTGAAAGACAAAAGAGGGTCAAACACTTTCATGATAAGAAATCATCATATAGAATTTTTAATATTGGTGATTGGGTGTTGAAATAGAATGTAAAGGATCATGATAAAGGAAAAAATAGGAAATTTGATGCTCTCTAGTTAGGACCTTTTGTGATATATGAATAGGTATGAGAGAACTCGTTCTTTTTGCAAGATACAAACAAGAACATACAAGAATTTATCATTCATGCTCAATACCTTAAGCCCTTTTTCTTTTAAGTTGGTTTTATTATTTTATATTTGTCGTTATTGTAGGGTTATTTTTACCATTTTTGTTTTTTTTTTTACTATAGAGATAGCTAGATTATTGTCATATTCAAGAAAATATGTGTCCCAAAAAAGAGCCATTGATGGAGCCTTAAAATTCTCCCAACAACAAATTATTTTTTATTTTCATCTGTCAAGCTTCCAATTTCGCAATTTAGAAATGATGTTTTAAGGAACTTCCAATTTCATGATCATGCAAAGAGGAAATGAATAAGCCTTTGATTTTGCAATTTCACTCAATAAGGATTTGGTGGGTTCCAATTTCATGATTTTGCATTCAAGATGGTTCCCCCTATCTAGTGTTACCATTTTGTAGGGCTAGATTTCTTGGCATTTTGATTTTGCACTTGCACATGCTATGTCTATTCATCAAACTAAATTTATGAAGATTTACATTCTAAAGATATCTTTTCAACTCCAATGAAAAGACACGAGCATTTAAGGCTAAGTACATTTTCATTCTATCTAAAATTAGCACAAAATTATGGTAGACTCAAGAGTAGATATGAATATAATTTATGTTGTAGTGATGAGAGAGATAGGATTAAAAATAGACATCCCATATGGGAAGTGCTATGCTATGGATAATAGATCTATCCATGTGGTGGGAGTTATTAAGAATGTTGATTTTATATTTTCTATCTCATCTAATACCTCTTACAAAATAGATATTTTTGTGGTCAAATATTATGCCTATAATGGTATGCTTCTTCCAAGATAATGGTCAAATTTAGTTGGTGGTCATATGCAATTAGACCTATCCTATGCAACCATTTATATTAATGGCCATAATATTAGGACTAATAAAGAGCCAAGATATGAATATCTTATGGGAACTTTGCAACTTGGTAAAAGAATACATTTATGTGAAATGGACATGGATAATTTTTAGGTAAGAGTGAGTAAACCTAGTCAAGTTGTAAAAGATAGGAAAAAAGATCCTATGCTAGAAGAAGATGATGGATTATGGAAAATGCAATTTGATGGAGCATGTAATAAAGAGGGAAATGGAGAAAGATAAATGAAAGACTTGAGAATTCTCCTAAGAGATATTATATCAATGCATAATGAAATCTTACAAGAGTTATTAACTTGGCATGAATTAAAGGAACAGTTAAACTCTGATCAAGATTTTGTAATAATGAATATCCTACTCCTCTTAATCCAAAATCACCCCCTCGAGAGAAGGAGAATGAGATTCCTCTTGAATTGAATGTTGTTTACAATATGTTGGGAGTAAATGATACTAATAAGTTAGATTCTTCCCTTCATAATTTTTTTGACTTAATCAATAAATTACAGATGGATTTGGAAAAGGATACTCCATATTTAGATAATGAAAGAGTAAATGATACTTTTTCTAATTGCAATAATGCCCATCTTGGTGTTTCTCAAAATAAACTTGGTTTAGTCACACATTAATGTGGAAAAGTCCCCAAAAAGCGGGGGGCCATAAAATCTACCTCTGAACTTAGGGAAAAAGATAGAGAATCTAAAAAACAAATTATGATATCCAATCTTTTTGATGTAGGAAGGGGTGATTCCTTCCCATGATAACATGAACTTGTATCTTTGAGGTTTAGAATATGTCCCTCACTTCTATTCCTTCCACAAATGAGATTTCTAAGGTTGTTTTCTCTTTCAAGGGTGACAAAGCCCCTGGTCCTAATGGGTTTCCTTTTTTGTTCTTACATAAGTATTGGAATATCATTGGTGTTGATATTTGTAATGGTGTGAAGGAATTTTTTGGTACTAGAAATATCCTTAAAGAGTTAAATGGCACCTTCATTGCTCTTATTTTGAAGAAGCCAAGCATGGATAGATTGGATCAATTTAGGCCTATTAGCTTGTGTAATTCTTTTTATAAGATTATCTCTAAGGTTCTTACTCTCAGAATTGTATCCCTTCTTCTGGTTATCATCTCAAGGCAGCAAAATGAGTTTGTTCCTAAAAGACAAATCTTGGATTCCATTATTGTAGTTCATGAAAATAGTCATTCTCTTGTGGTTTCTAAGAAGGAAGGGTTTCTTCTTAAGCTTGATCTCTCTAAAGCTTATGATAGAGTGGACTGAAATTTTCTTCTTCATGGGTTGGAAGCATTTGGCATTAATAAGAGATTTTGGGATCTTATCTTCATGTTAGTTTCGTCGGCCTCCTTCTTAGTGCTTGTTAATGGTTCCCCTACTTCCTTGTTTAAGGCTTCTAGAGGTCCTAGACAAGGGGACCCAATCCCTCCTATTCTTTTTGTTATTCTGGCTAAATGTTTGGGGAGATTTTTGGATAATATGGTGGTGAAAGGGGACTTCGTGGGCCTTAATCCCTCATCTTCTGCTTTAGTTTTCTCTCACCAACAATTTTTTGATGATTCTATTGTTATGGGGGAGGCTTCAGTGAGAAATGCTAGGAACATTAAGAAGGCTTTGGGTGACTATGGGGTGGCCACTAGTCAAATCATTAACTGGAGAAAAAGTCTGATCTACTTTATTAATTTTAGTGAGGCAAGGAAAAATAAGATCAAAGGATAATTGGCTATGAGATTGGCTCTCTACCTGGATCCTATCTGGGTCTACCTTTGGGTTTAGCCTCTCTTGACAGCTTTTAGAACTCATTGATTGATAAAATCCACTCGAAACTTGGTAGTTGGAAAGGTTCTCTCCTCAGTCAGGCTGGTAAGGTTATTGTTTTGAATTCTATCCTACAAAGTGTTCCACTTTATGCTTTGAGTTGTTTTTAAATTTTGAGAAAGTTTGCTCTTGCTATTGAGAAAGTTTAGAAGACTTTCCTATGGACTGGAATGGAGATCAAAAAAAAATCCCTTTGATTGCATGGGAAAATGTTTGTATGCCCTGAGAGAAGGGAGGGCTTGGCTTGTGAAGGGTTACTACAATGAATGAATTCTTATTGGAAAAATTATTATGGAGATGGCATAAGGAAGAGGGGGAATGGAAGAACATTTGGGTTGATAAATATAATAGAGACCACTTTAATTTTAATCATTTCCTTAATAGTGACTTAAAATAAGGGGGGTCTATGATCTAGAAGAATGCTCAAAAATTCAAAAATATTTTAAGGAAAGGGGTCAAATGGAAGGTGGGTAATGGTAGAAGAGTTCTTTTTTGGGAAGACATTTGGATCTTGGACCACCCACTTTGTGATGATATAAGGTAGAATAGGTATATGGAGCAATGTAAGAATCAGATTGGTACTTTTGTGGTTGATTATTGGAAGGATGATATGTGGGTAGATCTTAATAGTGTGTACCATAACTTGGTTGATCTTAGTAAGTGTCTGAATGCATTCTTTTTAAACCATAAAGAGGATGATCTGATATGGAAAACTGACTGTAGTGGTATGTACTCTATTGCCTCTTCCTATGCTAATTCTTTTGATGATCATGATGAACCCTGTTGGGCCAAGGCTTGGGTGAAAGGCATGACACCCAAAGTTAATATCTTCTTATGGATTCTTCTGCAGAATAAAATTATGACTCTTGATAATCTTAAGAAGAGAGGTTTCATCATTATAAATTGATGTGTTCTCTGCAAGAATGATGGGGAATTGGTTGATCATATCACGCTGCATTGCTCCTTTACCAAGCTTTGGGATAAATTTTGTAGCTTATTGAAAGTGAATTGGGTTTTCCATGCTACTATTCAATTGTTCTTCACTAATAGGATGGCTCCTTCCAAGAATACTTTGATTGTCAAACTGTGGGACTTCATTTTTCCTTATCTATGTTGGGGCATTTAGAAGGAGCGTAATGATAGGATTTTTAGAGGTGTGGAATCCAGTCCTGATCAAGTTTTCTATAAAATTAAGGTCCTTATGATTGAGAATATTAAAATTACTGGTTCTGGACAGCAACCTTGTAATGAGTGGGAAGATTGAGTGTTTGATAGCTGGAACCTAAGGAGTTTGGGAATGGATATTAAGGAACCTAATCCAAGGGATAATGCTAGATGGGACTGTCCTCTGATGAATTGGTTCAAGATAAACTTTGACTAGGCCTCGAAAGGGAACCTGGGCAAAGTAGGATGTGGAGTAGTTATTAGAAACTCTAATGGTGGTTATGTGGGATGCATAGCTATTCCAATTGGGGATCAAACCAATCATGTGGCAAAAGCCTCTACTACTCTTCATGGTCTTATCTATGTTAAGAGTATGAATTTTAGGAAGATATGGGTGGAAGGTGACTCCCTCAACCATATTAATTGTTTAAATAAAATTATTAAACCATCGTGGACAATTAGCAATATTATCTTCAAGGCTATTCACATTATAAATTCTTTTCAAACATGCATTATAAATCATAATTTCAGAGAAGCCAATTGTACTGCCGATTGGGCTGTGAATATGGCTTGCTTTAGTGATCATAAAATCATTTGGGATTATTATGAGTCCTTACCTCCAGATGGCCGCCAATTTATCAATTATGATAAATGGAGATCTAGGAAAAAATATTATTATTATGATAGTGTCAGTAATTTTTAATTATGAGGAGAACTTTTTCAGACTATGGTGGGTTATGATTTTTTAGAAAGTCGAGCATTTTGCACAGATTCTAAGTAGTTTTTTCCATTTCTCTATTTGATTGTGGTGTGGCTTTTTCGTTACAGAGTGATTTGGGGGTTTTAGAGAAAGAAAACCAGTGAAATTGGTGAAGTGAATATGGGAGGAAAAAGGAAAAGGGTGGAGCCGGCAAGCTGCTTGAAGTGGAGGAACAAGACGAAGGTCTAGGATATTTTAAGGCATGAAAATTTCATAGGGTACATGGAAAGGCTTGAGGTAACAATCCTGCCATTATGCATCAATTTATTAAATCTTAGAAGGATGGCTTTATTATGGTTGGTAACCAGTGAATGGATTTTATCGAAGAAGTAATTGTAAAGGCCATAGGGTTGGACATGGACGAGATTACATTTTATCAGGAGAGGAAGCTCTCGAATAGGGCCATAGATGAATTTGTGGAGACAGAGCAGATGAGAAGCCACTTGGTGAAAATAGGTAATTTTTATTTCAACCTAGCCTCTATTTCTTGACCATGGCAATTTGTGCATTTTGTGATAATAGAATTTCTCACTTTAGATGGGAGATTTACTAAGTTGTATAGGTACCATTTCATGTTGGCAAATCACTTTAGGCATGATGTTAGGATCAACTTCGCATTTTATTTAATGCAGTCTCTTAGCATTTCCACTCAGGCTATTCAGAAAGACCAAAATGGTGAGCATGTTTTCCATTAGGGTCTTATGGTCCTTATAATGAATGTGTTAAAATCCAAGAAGATTGTGAAACCCAGGGGTAGTTCGAAAGGGGCAAACCATGATATGGAAGGGATTCTCCCAAATAAGGGTTATGATTCAGATACCCAAAATGAAGCTGAGGTGAGTATGGGGAGTTCGAAAAACGTCTCTAGTTGTAGTTCTAAAAAGAAGAAAAATATGGTTGTTGACTATGATTCTGATAGGGAAAGCAATTTCATGGAGAAATTAGTGAGAGATCACTATAATAAGAGGAGTGGAGGTAAAGGAAAGGGTATTAAGGGCTTTCAAGATGATAGAGCCTCTCCCCCTTCTGATGATGAGCCTCTAGCTCAACGATTGGAAAGGAAAAGAAAATCTTCAAGATGATAGGAGGAGAGGTTATAGACTATGAAGAATGGGGATTCAAAAAATGAGGATGTTGGGGAATAGAGGCATCTTCTAGATTTGGGTGATAATATTGATGGTGGGCTCATGTCATCCAAGGGTCTTTTTGGTAACCTAGGTACAATCTTGAAGGAGATTAGCTTCCTCAAGCAACAAATGCACATGCTTGGCAAGGAAATGGAGCAAGTCAGTAAACTGTTAGAGGTGAGAGAACATTGGGCCAACACATAGACAGACTTTCAGAGGTTATTGGAAATGCAAAAGAAATTAAAAACCTCATGCTTAAGATACCACAGCTCAAGACCAAACACAAGGTGATGGATAAAGCGATTAGTGGTATTGGGAAAGGTGTCTAAAATGGATGCTAAGCTAGGAAATTTGGAAAATTTGTTCAAACAAATGGTTGATAATGTGGGTAACCTCTTGAAGCAACTTTAGAATGACAAAGGGCAAGACTCCCCTCCGATGGTAGAGATTCAGAGACCTAGCAAATGCACCCAAGCTCATTCTAAGAAGAATAAGGATGTGAGTAAAAAGGATGAGGTGAAGATCGTTGCTGAAAATATGCATATTTTGGTAGATTAGGCTATTGACCTGATAAAGACTTCTTAGTTAGTCAGTTGTTTTTCTTTTATTGTTCTTTTGATGTCTTTTCTAGCTTTGTCTAAGGTGACCTCATGGATGTTCTTTTTGGAGGTATGTCTCATGTTGTCCTATGTTTCTTTTCTTTGATGTTTACTTCTCTCATTTATCTCTAGAATTTTGGTTTTATGTAAAAGGTTTCGGGTCCTTTAAAACCTATTTTTACTTAATCAAAACATGAACTAAGTACATGGAATATTAAGGGATCAAATTCCCCTAACATATAGTATCTCTTAAAACATTGTTTAAATACACTAAAATGTGACATTATTCAAATACAGGAATCTAAATTAGACACTAAAGAATTAAGCAAGTTAAGAAGAAAACTAGGATATGGTTTATAGATAGTGTTACTACAAATATTCCCTCTAGTGGTATATCCATACTGTGGGATCCTAGAAATGTTAAATTTGAACCTTCCATTAGAAACCAAAACTAGATGGGGAGGTTAAATTAAAACCATAAATAGTATGTTATATTTCTTCCATATAAAGGTTTATTTTCCAATAACTTCTTCTAGAAAAGAAGAATTATGGTCACAATTGAGTAACTTCATCTCCTCTAATAGAAATTTAAAAAAAAAATTGGAGGAGATTTTAGTGAAATTATAAATCTCGGTGAAAAAAGGGTGGTATTCAATCCATCACTCAAGAAATAAAAGGTTTTAATCGATGGATATATGATTTTAACTTATATATTTCCCTTTCTCTAATGGATCCACAACTTCAAACAACAAAATAGAAGGATTGAATAGTATAGCTAAAAAACTTGACAGACTCTTATTCCATAACAATTTATCTACCTTTGATTATAATATATCAGTCTCCATCAATCCAATATCTGGCTCTAATTATTTTCTAATATCTTTGGAAATCCTGGAGGAATCCAGACCATCTAGATACTCATTCAAATTTGAAAATAAGTGGTATCTAGATAATAACTTCATGCATTCACTAGAAAAATGGTGGGTTGAGAAAACCAGTGAAGGTCCAAAAATGTACTATTTTATTTCAAAACTAGAACACCTTAAAACAAGAAATCTTGAATGGAATAAAATTCACTTTTAAAAATTTGAGGAAAAACAAAATTTGAGTCTAAAATTCTCAAATTAAATGAAGAAATTATGAAAAATGGTCTGCACAATGAAAAATACCTAAAAGAAAAAGAGCTTTAAAGTAAACAAGGAACCCTCTTACTAAAAGAAGAATCTATTTTTGGAAATTGAAATCAAGAGAAGATTGGATGTCCAAAGGGGACCAAACACACAAAAAATCCACAACAACACTAAAATAAGAAGAAATATCAACAAAACTACCAAAATAAAGAATACACAAGGAAGCATGATTGATGATACGAAGGAAATCTCAAAAGTAGTTTATTTTTGTCAAAATACACTCAATGATTAAGAATTATCAAATTTAAAAACATAGCAACCCTTTTTAGGTTACATTCCTAATATTATTTCTCAAGAAAATAATCATATGTTTTATCAAGCTTTCTCCTTGGAAGAAATCAAAACTTCTCTATTCCAAATGAAGCTAGATAAGGCTCCAGGTCCCAATAGATTACCTCCTAGTCTTTTTCAAAAATATTGGTACTTTTTGGGAATTGGTCTTTGGAAAGTTATTGAAAAAACTAGAAAATCCTTTAAAAGATTAATAATACCATTTTAACCTTAATCTTAAAAAATATAAAACTGGGACTTTTGGTGATTTCAAACCATAACCTAATGTAATACTCTATATAAAATTATGTCTAAAGACATGGAAAATAAATTATAAATCCTCTAAAACATTATTTCAGAAGAAAAAATAGGTTTTGTTGTCATTTTTTCTATAGTTGATGGAATTATAATCATTCAGGAATACATTCAGTGCAAAAAATGAAGATATCACTATGCCAATTAAGTTAGATACCCAAAAGTATTATGACAAGGTCAATCAAAGGTTCCTATGTGAATATTTGGAATCATTTGGCTTCTCAAAAAATGGATAAACCTAATTTACAATTTTATATCAACTCCAAAAATATACATTCTAGTGAATGGCTCCTCATAAGGTTTCTTTGATATTTCAAGAGGATTGGGACAAGGGATCCTATATATGTATTCCTCTTTGTTATAATGATGGAAGCCTATGATAGAATGATCAAAAACCTTCAACCATATAATAGAATAGAAGGTTTTAAAGTCACATAGGGGTGCCTAACATCATTTATCAATAGTTTATAGATGATATGATTCTACCAACAAAAGTCCCTAAGGAGAAAGCTTGAAATCACAAAGAAATTCTTGACTAGTATATGAAAGCATCTAGCCAAAAGGTAAGCATGGAAAAATCAAAAAAAAAAATCCTCATTAACACTAAACTACAATAGAAAGGGTGTTAAGAATGAATTCTTGATGAATTTGTAAAGGGGATTTTGTCAATATGTCAAAGAGATGATTGAGTACTTATATTTTCCATTCATGATAGTAATTTTGATTAAATGTCAACATAATAATTTTGTAAACACTTCAACTAGAGTTGTAGAGGAAGATTCATTTGGCAAGGTTCATGGTCAAAGATTAATGTTATGCGCACTTGAAGGTATATTCAAGAACCTATCTTGATTCTATGTTTATGTTTTCAAAAAGAATTATGGAGATTAATGAGAGTTACAAAATATTTTGTGGAGACTATTCTCAAAGTGAGTTTTTGATAATTGCATTGTATCTTTTCAATGAAGCTAAGGATCATTCAATGAGCTTGGATTATAGTAGAAGATATATTCATGACTCTTTGGTTAACATGATGAAATCAGTTATTTATTTTGTGATGAATTATGAAAAGTGTCCAGCGTGTTGTTCTTAGGAAGCCGACTTTTATTAATATCATTATGGGAAGTTTTATTTGTAATGTAATGTGTAATGTAATATCTTGATGAGGTCATATATTATTCATTATAAACATGGAAAGGCTCAAGATTGAATCAATTATTCATTAGGACTTGGTATAAAAGGAAGTTTATTTTCTTGCTAAGGAGGCACTATTATCATCCCTTCTTGGATCTAAATATGCTGAGGTAAAAAATTTAAAGCTTTCATATGAAATTTGGATTAGATTACAAAGTATATTTGAAGGTGATGATTATACAAAGAATTCTATATTATAGATTTGGATATGTATGTTCAAAGGTGTTAAAATGTAGGAAGTGTTGGAACAATTGATTAATTATGTATTGTCTTTGATGTTACACAAAATGTCATATCATTGATAGTCAATGTAGGTCGAGCTCACTTGGGCATTGAAGACAATTTCCTATGCCTATTGAGCATTCCAAAGTTTTCCTAGTTTAGAAGACAGTGTCTACCAAGCTCACTCAGGCATGAAAGGAAAGTTTGTGGAAGTTGAGTGTTAATCAAGCTCACTTGGTTAAGGAAATGTTGGATCAAACCAGTGTTAACTAAGTTCACTCAATTACCAAAGGAACTTTGTGAATATGCAGTGTTGATCGAGTTCACTTGGTTAACATAGGAAGAAAAAAATTGAGTTAGTTTCTACCAAGCAAGGTCAACTAACAAAGAATTTTTGTGTTTTGGCATATTGAGTTGAATTGAATTATTTGTTGGTTCTAGCCAACTGAGGAGATGAATATTAATTATTCTAAGTCATATTCAAGTTGACTTGACAATGTGTAAGATATAAATATAAGGTCAAGTTATGGATTGAGTGTATGTGTGAAGAATACAAAATTAGAAGATGCCAAGAGGAAGCGAATTAGAAGGATAAGTAGAATATCCTTGTTGTGATGCAAAGATACATTCAATCAAGAAGGATCAAGTATACAAGCTATAATTGAGATCTATAAAAAACAATCCAGTTGCACCAGGAATTAGGTCATCTCATTGTTACTCTCTAACCATTGTAGAAGTGTTCTAAATCTCTTAAAAGAGTTAGCTTAAAAACTATTTGTAAATCCTCTAACAAGGTGGCATCTCTATTGAATTTCTAAAGACCTCTAACAAGGCCACTCCTAATAGCGTGATTAAATCCTTTAATAGAGTCACATCTAATCGTGTGTTTTGTAACCTTTAATAGGGTTGGCTCCTAACAGAGCTCACTTTAGAAGAGTGAAAATTAGTAACTAGTTGCAATTGGTGATTTTTTCCAAATTGGGTTTCCACATTAAATCTGTGTATCAAATGTGTTCATTCTATTTCTCTTATGAGTTTTCAACTAAGTTAAAGTAATATTAATCATAGTTAATATCTTAAATATTTTTGTGTTAATCGTTTTCCAATCTATTTTAGTGTTTATCGAGTTACAACATTTTTCTATGTGTTTATTGAGCTTCAGTAGAGTTAAGTTTTCAGAGAGATGTTTTGTACTGACATCTAAGGGATCTGGGAGTTATTTTGTGGTAACTAATTCACCCCTCCCCTCTCAATTACTCCTCTTATATTTCCAACAATTGGTATCAAAAATTTTGGTTCTTGCAGAGAAGGTTTTAAGGACCTAAGCTAAATATCAGGATGTCTTATAAAAGAGAGATTCCCAAGTTGAACTAAGACAACTTTGCAACATGGAAAGGACTTATGAGGTTAAATCTGGCAACTATTAGTGATTCAAGTTGTAATTATCTTGATAATGAATACAAGACTCCTACTAGAACATTATCAGTTGAAGATATTACTAAAAAGAAAAATCATAACATCATGATGATTGACATTGCATCTGCTCTTAATTATGTTGAGTTTGATGAAGTCAAAATTTGTACTATAGCTTATGATATGTGGATCAAACTGAAAGCCATCTATGGAGGAGATGATAATGTAAGAATAGCCAAAATCAAAAGTCTCAAAGGACAATTTGATCAAATGAAGATGAGAAAGGATGAAAACTTTGCAAAATATGTTGAAAGAATTAAAGCAAGTGTGGGTGCAATCAAAGCATTTGGAGGAGACATTGATGGAAAAATAGTTGCAAGCAAGGTACTTAGAACCCTTCTTCCTATCTATGCAATTAGAGATTCTGTTAATCAAGAAATGAGATGTGATCTAAATAGCAATATGACTTTGGATGCTCTAGTTGGAAGAATGACATCTTTTGAGTTGGATAACTATGATAACCATGTTCCTAGTTCCAAAGGTATTGAGTTTTCATTTGAAGCCAAGCTTTCACTCAAGAAAAGGGGTAAGAAATCAAAGGCCAATCAATTAGGAAATGAAGAAGAAGAAGAATGTTTAAATAGTGATCTTGAAGTTGTTGAAGCCCTACTTGCAAGGAAATAATCCAAAGGTAGGGGAAAGTACAAGGGTAAGATTCCTCTAATCAATTTTTCTTGTGAAGAAGTTGGTACATTGTTGCAAGGTTCCGAAATAGAGAAGAGAAGGATGAAAAGAAAAGCAATAAGTACAAAGGCAAGAAGGAATTCAAAAACTACAAGGACTACAAGGAAAAAGGTAAGAAATCTTTTTTTATAGCTAAAGATTCTGATAACAATGAAGATGAAATGGTATATATTGTTGTAAAAGATGAATATGATGATGAAGGAGATAAAATGGCACTCATCTCTCATATTAGCAAAAATGATACGTGGATTATTGATAATAACTGCTCACATCATATGACTAGAGACAAAACAAATTTTGAACACATGGAACATTATAATGGTGGTAGTGTGAGATTTGGAAACAATGAACCTTGTTACATAAAGGGAAAAGGAAGTAACGCATTAACTAATGAACTTAGATGTGACAATTCTTATTGGGTTGAAGGACTAAAGCACAATCTACTGAGCATGGCACAGTTGAATAACATTGGATTCAAGGTAGAATTTATGAATGGGAAGGCCAAACCACTAGATGGAAAAGGAAATTTGGTTGGATCTGGCAAACAAAAAAAAGGTAATCTATTATATCTAGATCTTAGTGAAAGTTCATGTTTTATTTCTCAAGTGGAAGAAAGTTGTTTATGGTACAAAAGATTATGTCATCAAAACTTTGATAACCTAGTCAAGATAAGAAAATACAGAAGAGTGAGAGGTATTCCTAGCTTGAGAAGACCTAATATGGGTTTGTGCAAAAACTGTCAAATTGGTAAGATGGGAAAGAGTAGTTTCAAAAGAAAGCACTATCATTCTAAAGAAGTCTTAAAGCTTGTACATATAGACTTATGTGGACCTATTGGAATAGAAAGTTTTAGTGGAGATAATTGTTTCATTCTTTTTGTTGATGACTATAATGTATCTAAGAGAAAAATATGAAGCTTTTCAAAAATCCAAGTGGTATCTAGAAAGAGTAGAAAAATAAACTGGAAAGAAGCTGAAATGTTTGAGATTAGATAGAGGTGGAGAATTAATTTATAATGAATTTAGTGAATTCTACATTAAAAAATGAATTCAGAGACAGGAATCAACCCTCGGTACGCTTCAATAGAATGGTATAGTTGAAAGAAGGAACAAATCCATCATGGACTATGCAAGAACATTGATGATAGAAAAGAATAATACAGTCAAATAATGGAAGGAAGCAATCAGTACTATAGTGCATACCTTGAATAGAGTATAGCTAAAGAAAGACTCAAATCAAACTCCTTATAAACTATGGTATGGCTACAAACCTAATGTAAGTTACTTGAAAGTATTTGGCAGAAAATGTTATATCTTGAAAGAATCTAGGAAAGGTAAATTTGATGTCAAAGCTGACGAAGGCATATTCCTAAGATACTCCTCTAGAAGTGAAGGATACAAATGTTTGAATTTGTCTACTCATAAAATCATACAAAGTGTACATGTGATAATTGATGAGTTTGCAAAAATGAGTGAAGAAGAAAGCAACAAAGAGCCTGAGGATTACAGAAAGATTTGTTTACTATGAACCTAATACTCTACCAAATTTATCTAGAAGATAGGAAGCCTCATCTCCTGAGTCCCCAAAATCTCCAAAAGCTACCAAGTTGCAATTAGTACAACCTAAGTCATAGCCTAAAGGACCCAAGTTGTAGTTAGAAGTTACCGAGCTATTACTAGAGAAAACTGAGTCTGATGGACCCAAGTCACAGATAATGGGACCCAAGATTGTTGCAAAAGATCATGAAGAAATCAATGATACAAATTTCAAATCCAAAGTACCTGTGCTAGCAAGATATGTTAGAAAGCATCGTGCACCTAATCAAATCATTGAAGACAAATCAGATGGAACAATAACAAGAAAAAAATTGAAAGGTACATGCTTACTGGCTGAATTTGAACCTAGATATATTAAAGATACTTTGGATAATGAAAGTTGGATTGAAGCAATGAATGAAGAAATAGAACAAATAGAGAAGAACAAAACTTGGACTCTCCTAGACCCAAGGACAAAAATATAATTGGCACAAAATGGTTATTCAAAAATAAGCTAAATGAAGATGGAGAAGTTTCTAGAAATAAAGCAAGGTTAGTATGTAAAGGTTATTCTCAAGAAGAAGGTATTAATTATGGTGAAACTTTTTCTCCTGTTGCAAGATTAGAATGTGTTAGAATTTTACTAGCATATGCAACTCATAGAGGTTTTAAATTTTATCAAATGGATGTAAAATCTGCATTCTTGAATGGAATTCTTGATGAGGAAGTTTACATAGAACAACCTGAATGTTTTGTAGATCCTAGAAAAAGAGATATGGTCTACAAATTACACAAAACTTTATATGGTCTCAAGCATGCTCCCAGAGCTTGGTATGAAAGACTTCATATCTACTTGATACAGATTAGTTTTCAAAGAACAAATGATAACAGTAGTATATATATCAAAGGACCAGATAAGAAGATTGTGTTTGAAGAAATATTTATGGATGACACTTTATTCACAGGAAATAATGACTTGTGCAAATAATTTTTGAAAGAAATGAGTAAATAATTTGAGATGTCTATGTTTGGAGAGATAAAATTCTTTGTTGGATTGTAGATCTAGCAAAAGAAAGATAGTATCTACATTACCCAATCTAAATATATCAAGGAGATACTAAAGAAATTTTGAATGGAAGACTCAAGACCAGTTGAAACCCCTATGTCTACTAGACATAAGCTTTCCAAAAATTATGATTCCAAACAGGTAGATCAGACCAAATATAGATCAATGACTAGGAAATTGTAGTATGTAGTGCATACAAGGCCTGATATTGCATTAGCAGTCGATATGGTGGCAAGATTCTTAGCAAATCTGAAAGAAAATCACATGATGGCAATCAAAAGAATCATGACATATCTCAAAGGTACTGAAGTCTATGGTTTATGGTACACAAAATAGGAGGCAATTTGGATTTAAGATTATTAATAGATGTTGATTGGGCAGGAAGTATTGATGATAGAAAGAGCACCACTGGTGAAGCATTATTTCTTGATAAAAGACTAGTTTCTTGGACAAGCAAGAAATAGAATTACATTTCTCAATCCACAGTAGAGGTAGAATATGTGGCAGTGTTCTAATATTGTTTGGTTCAAACAACTATTGGCAGGTATGAAGATAGAGATTAAGGATCTAGTGGCTATATACTCTGATAACACTAGTACAATTAATATATCAAAGAATCTAGTAATGCATACCAAAACAAAACACATTTCTATAAAATATCATTTCTTGAGAGAATTAGTACAAGAAAAAGAAGTCAGATTGGAATATGTGAATACTAAAGAACAAATTGCAAACATATTCACCGAGCCATTACCTAAGGATGCATTTTTGTATCTAAGAGGTAAGCTAGGGGTCATTCCCCTATCTAAAGCTCACTAAATGAAGTTTAGTGATGCATCAACCAGAGCATGTTGAAGATCAATTAGTTGGTGCAATATTCACGAGGGCATATTGCAAGTAAATTGGTACATGAGGTACATTGATATTCACTAAATATTATCTTTGGCATGAGATGTCAAAGAGGGAGAAGTTTTTTATCATATCTCATAGAAATCTTTATAAAGATAAAGAGAAAGAGATATCAAAAAGGGAGAATAAACTTATTTTAATGTCAAAGTCAGATTTTCGCTATCAGAAGAAGCTGTTGAAGATAGAAATTTTTTGGCAAAGGGAGAAATTGAAGGCAAAAGGATTTCACACTGATAGAGGGAGTTCTCATGGATTAGAATCAAAATGAAACTAAGGATATGTTCCTTACTTAATTTTTGCTCTAAAATTTCATTGTATTATGACATGTTGTGTTGTCATCAATGCTAAAGAGGGAGATTGTTGGAACAATTGATTAATTGTGTATTGCCTTTGATATTACACAAAATTCCATATCATTTCTGGCCAGTGTATGCCAAGCTCACTCGAGCATTGAAGATAGTTTCCTATATCTACCAAGCATTCCAAAGTTTTCCTAATTTAGAAGACAGTGTCTACTGAGTTCACTCAGGCATCAAAGGAAAGTTTTTGGAAGTTGAGTGTTAATCAAGCTCACTCAGTTAATGAAGGAAATGTTGGATGGAATCAATGTTAACCGAGCTCACTCGATTACCAAAGGAACTTTGTGAATATGCAGTGTTGACCTATTTCACTTGGTTAACACAAGAAAATTGTTTTTGAGTTAGTTTCTACTCAGCAGGGTTGGCTAACAAAGAATTTTCTTGTTTCAGCATATTAATGTTCAATTGAATTGTTTGTTGGTTCTAGCCAATTGAGGAGATGAATATTAATTATTCTAATTTGTATTCAAGCCAACCTGACAATGTGTATGATATAAATATAAGGTCAAGTTATGGATTGAGTGTATGTGTGAAGAATACAAAATTAGAAGATGCCAAGAGGAAGCGAATTAGAAGGATAAGTAGAATACCCTTGTTGTGGTGTAAAGATACATTCGATCAAGAAGGATCAAGTATACAAGCCAGAATTAAGATCTATAAATAGCAATTTAGTTGCACCAAGAATCAATCCATCTCATTGTTACTCTCTAATCATTGTAGCAGTGATCTAAATTTCTTAATAGAGTTAGCTTAACATCTATTTGTAAATCATCTAACAAGGTGGCATTTCTATTGAATTGTCTAAAGACCTCTAACAAGGCCACTCCTAATAGGGTGATTAAATCTTTTAACAGGACCAAACCTAATAGTGTGTTTTGTAACCTTTAATAGGATTGGCTCCTAACAAGGCTCACTTCAGAAGAGTGAAAATCAATAACTAATTTTGATTGGTGATTTTTCCCAAAGTGAGTTTCCACATTAAATTTGTGTGTCAAATGTGTTCATGTTATTTCTCTTATGATTTTGCAACTATGTTAAATCAATATTAGTCACAGTTAATATATTAAATATTTTCATGTTAAGCATTTTCCAAGCTATTTCAGTGTTTACTAAGTTACAGCATTTTTTTGTGTGTTTACCAAGCTTCAACAAAGTTAAGTTTTCACAGAGTTGTTTTGTACTGACATCTAAGGGATCTAGGATTTATTTTACGGTAGTTAATTCACCCCTCCCCTCTTAGTTACTCCTCTTATATTTCCAATAGGAAGATGAAAATATAAAAGGATATTTTGGTAGAACATTTGAGATTGTTGCAGGAATTAGAAATTGCGGTGGAACTAAGAAGTGAGATATTAGCCCCAACTAATAATATTTTTAATACATGTGAAAGAGTCATATTATTTGTTATATTTTCATTGGTGTCAAGCCTTGATTAGACAATATGCTAATTGAGTACAATGTCATATCATTTGATTAATGAAGAGGATTTGAAGAAAGTATGATGTTGTAAGTGTTGATAAGTGTATGGTATTCAATGGACACTTGAATGAGTTAAACTCCCATGGTATAATGTTCATTTGATTGTTTTAGATGATTTGATTAAGTGTTGGAACAATGTATAAGAAAGACAATTTGGTTGGTGAATGAAGGAACACAGTATTAATCGAGCTAATATAGTTGGCATTAAGCACCTCAAGAAGAAATGAAGAATGTGCAATGTCAACGAAGAAATTTTAGAGCTAACTGAGTCTAGTGATGACTAAGCTATTAGGATTAACCTTAGATAGAAATAATAATTACATAAAAATATAAACAATATTAGAAAATAATAGATTACATAAAAATATAAACAATATTAGAAAATAATAGATTACACAGAAGAGAACACAAGACACCAAGATTTAACGTAGTTCACCCAATCCCTGGGCTATGTCCACCAAACAATAAGTCCAATATTATTACGATCTAGTGATTACAACCTAATTACAATTTGTAATCCCTTATAGCTCAATACCACCACAAGAAGTAATTTTTGCATCACACATAATGAAACAATCCCTAACCCTAAGCCCTTTTATACAAGTATTTTTTTGCCTTACGATTAAAATTAGTTACAACATGTCGACCATAAAATGTTGATAGTACTTCCCTGATCAATCACCACAAACTAATAATCACTCACTTGGGGACTAATTAGACTCCACATTAAACAAAAATCTCCCATTTGGAGTTTGATCTTGTAGCTATGTTGCTACTCCATGAGGTTCCCATTAGATAAAACCACCCTGGACTTTCTTGTTCAATTATTTTGTTCAATCTAGAAGACCAACCAAACCTGAAGAGGAGTTAAGCTTCTTCCTTGTCACAACCTTTGTAAACATATCTGTTAGATTTTCATATTTATGTATCTTGTCCAGCTTTAACTATCCATCATCCAAAACTAGCCAAATGAAATGGTACCACAACTATATGTGTTTTGTCTTTGAATGCAGAGCAGAATTCTTCTCAAGATGAATGACACTCTAGCTATCTATAAACAAATAATTATCCCTCTATGGGTGGCCCAATTATTCTAAGAAGAACTAAACCCATATCATCTCCTTGGTTACCTTTGTAGCAGCAACATACTCTGCCTCTTTAGTGGATAAAGCATTAACCCTCTACAATCGAGAAACCCAACTCATGGCTACCCCACCAATAGTAAATACATAACCTATAGTACTATGTCTGGTATCAATATCCCCTGTCAAATTTGAGTCAACATAGCCTGTAAATCATTAGTAGAGCCCCCAAAGTGTAAACACTTAATGGATATTCCTCTCAAACATCCAAGAATCCATTTTATTGCATTCCAATGCTCAATTCCTAGATGACTCATATACCTGCTAACGACTCCCACTGCATGTGCAATATTTGGCCTTGTACTTACCATGGAATAAATCAAGCTTCCTACAAATGAAGCATAAGGTACCTTGGACATCTTATCCTCCTTGTATCTTTGGACACATCTCCTTAGTCAACTTCAAATGACTAGGTAAAGGTGTGCTGATAGCTTTAGCATTCTCCATAGAGAAACATTGGAACACCTTTGCAATATAATCAGCTTGAGATAATTTCAATTTCATATTCTTCCTATCTCTACAAATCTTCATACCAAGGATTTGTTTTGCTACCCCCAAATCCTTCATAGCAAATGCATGTTCTAACTGCCATTTCAGCCCCTTAATGTGATCCATGTTAGACCCAACTAGAAGCATATCATTGACATATAAACATAAAATAATGTAGTTGCCATAATCCAACCTCTTAAAATAAACACAATGATCTGAATGACACCTACTATATCTATGCTCATGCATAAAACTGTCAAATTTCAGATACCATTGTTGATGTTCTTACTTCAAGCCATATAAACTTTTCTTCAATCTACACATTAAGTTCTTCTTAACTCTGACCTCAAATCCTTGTGGTTGTTCCATATATATCTCTTCATCCAAATCACCATGAAGGAAGGCTATTTTAACATCAAACTACTCCAAATGTAAATCTTCAGTAGCCACAATACTTAAAACAGTACAAATAGCAGTCATTCTAACAATAGGAGAGAATATCTCATCAAAATCAATGCCTTTTTCTATGCAAATCCTTTTACCACTAACCTGGCTTTAAATCTTTTCTTACCTCCATCCTCTTCTTTCAACCTGCAAACCCATTTATTTTGTAAAGCCAATTTACCTATAGGCAACTTGCATAAATCTCATATCTTGTTTTTCAGAAAAGAGTCCATTTCATCTTTCATTGTAGACTCCCACTGAATCTTAGTATCCACCTACACAACTTCATCATAACATTTAGGATCACTAGCATCTACTCGTATAATAGAGTACAAAGAAGGAGAAAATCTTTCCAGAGGTCTACTTAACCTTGCTAATCATCTAACATTCACTAGGGTGTGTGGTATTTTTTGTTGCAGTTATTGCACATTATGAGGAATTACTGAAACATAATATTTTGGAGTATCATCCAGCACTACATAATCATCTTCTTTCTTCACATGTTGATGCAACAAATCTTTGTATAACACTTTCTCATTGAATATGGTGTCCTTGCTTCTTATAATTTTATGATTTTCAAAATCCCAAAGCCTATAACCAAATTAATCAATGTCATATCCAATAAATACACATTTCTTTGAGTTATCTTCTAGCGTCATTCTATTTTCAGAATCTATATGAGCAAATGCTTCACAACCAAAGGTTTTGGGAAAAGAATAACTCACCTTCTTACCAGTCCATGTTTCCTCTAAAATACCCCAAACCAAAGGAGTAGAGGGACCTATATTAATCAATTATACACCAGTATTAATAGCCTTCACCCACATGTTTAAACGCAACCCTGTATGCAAATTCATGCTTCTTGCATCTTCCATTATAGTCCTATTCATGTGTTTAGCCACTCCATTTTCCTATGGAGTTCTTGGAATAGTTTTCTATCTATGAATATCATTAGTGGAGAAATAATTTTCAAATTCATGACTGTAATACTCAACACAATTATCAGATCTGAGATATTTTAATTTCTTACCAGTCTCATTTTCAACCAAGCATTTTCATTTCTTAAAAGTTTGAAATGCATCAAATTTCTAAGGAAATAAATCCATGCTTTTCTAGTTGCATCATCAATAAATGTAAAATAATAGTGAGATCCACCAAGGGAAGATACCTGAGTTGGTCCCCATACATCTATATGCACATGCTCTAATTTCTCACTTTTCTTTTCCTTCCCACTCTTCACAAAACTTACTCTCTTTTGTTCTCCATACACACAACTTTCATAGAAATCTATATTAACACATTTTAGACCTAGTAAAACTTTCTTTGAATGAAGTATTCTCATACCTTTCTCACTCATGTGCCCAAGTCATTGTACCATAGCGTTATATTAGAACCTAGAGCAACTATTTGTTCTCCTTGCTCAACTGTAACAATTGTTCTTGAATATTCATTTTTCTCTGAAACAATCAAAGTAAAAGGAATAGTATGACATGTATAAAGATATAGGGTGTCTAATTTCACACCTTTTGCTACTACAAGGGAACCTTTTTAAACCTTCCAATTTTTATCATTAAAAGTAACTACACAACCCTCATCACCAAGTTGCCCTGCTGAAATAAAATTCCTACTTAGCCTTGGAACTTGTCTTAACTGATGTAGGAGCCAATGACTCTTATTTTGTAACTTAATCTTAACTTTTCCTTTTCCAACAAGTTGACAGGGTTCATTATCCCTCAAATAAACAAGCCCAAAATCCCCTTGGACATAATCAATGAAATAACCTCTATGAGGTGTAGCATGAAATGAAGCACCACAATCTAAAACCCATGAATCATCAATACTTTCTAAAGACAAAAGAAAAGCATCCTCTTTGGATTTTTTACTTACCACATTTGCATCCTTGTTTCCTTCTGGTTTATCTACTTCATTTTTCTTTTGAGTCAAGAAATCTTTCTTCTTATGCCCTAGTTTCCCACAGTACCAGCAGTCATTTGGTCCTCTTGATTGAGACCCTTTTTTCCCCTTTGACTTTCATCTTGATTTCCATGATTTTTGGAATTATTTCCTCTCTCAATCATTTTGCCTCTACTTTGTGCATTCAAAGAACTTCCTAATGTAGATCCACCTGAGGTTTTCTTACGACTTTCGTCACTCAAAATAACATCGATCACATCATCATATTTTAGGGTATTATATCTAGAAACATAGTTACTCGTAGCCATTACCAAGTTTTTCTAACTTTCAAGCGAAGAACACAAAATCAAGAGAGCCCTAATTTGTTCATCAAAATTAATACCCACAAAAGATAATTGACTAGTAATAGTATTAAACTCATTTAAATGATCTACAATAAATCTACCTTCTTCCATCTTCATATTAAATAAATTATTCATGAGAAATACCTTATTTGAAGTGGAGGGTTTTTCATACAATTTTGCTAGGGTTTTCGTCGACTCTTTCACCGTCTTCACTTTTGTAATGGTAAATGTCACTGATGGTGTCAAGCATAATCAAATGCTTCCAAGTTCTTTTCTATCTAAAATCTCCTAGTCCTCATTTGTCATAGTTCCTTGGTTCTTAGTTTTTCCTTCCAATTGCTTCCATAAATCCTTCTGATAAAGATAGTCCTCCACTTGCATCTTCCTTAACTAAAAGTTCTTCCCATTAAACCTATCAACCCTCAGCTTACCCTCATTTGTAATTTCTCCCACTCAACCATGAGACTCCTAGTCAACCATGAGACTTTCCTGTAGAGGATAACTAAAAAAAAACCTTGCTCTAATACCACTTGTTAGGGTTTACAACAGACCAAAATAACAATTACATGCAAATATAAATAATATCAAAAAATAATAGATCACATAGAAGAGAACACAAGACACCAAGATTTAATGTGATTCACCTAATACTTGGGCTATTTCCACCAAATAACAAATCCTATATTATTATGATCCAGTGATTACAACATGGTTACAATCTGTAATCCCTTACAGCTCAATATTGCTGCAAGAAGCAATTTTTGCATCACGCATAATGAAACAATCCCTAACCCTAAGCCCTTTTATACAAGTATTTTTTATGTAGGATTAAAATTAGTTACAACATGTTGGCCATAAAATGTTGACAAATAGCCCCAAAAAAAATTCTTGGGGGCTACACCCCCAATCCCTCGGTCGGGGCAAGTATGTATAGTATTTTCTTGATCAGTCACCACAAACTAACACAAGCAAGATGTAATGTTAACCAAGCATGAAAAGGAAGAACACTTTAAGAAAATATTTAATCTAAGACCGACATTTTATGAAAATAAAGATTGTTTGAGAAGTTTGAAGAAAAGGATGAATTTAGTTATGAGATCAATGACTAGATAATTTCAAAGAAGATCAAATGAAGGATATGCTACAATTTGAAATGAAGAACAAATTTCAGGGTAGAACTATATTTCCTAATCATCTAGATTCAAGGAACATGAACCTGATGAAGGTCTAATGATTGCAATTAAGTAGAAAAGCTTGGAATATTTTAGAGGAATGGAAAAAGTTTTCTATTTTTAGGATAAACATGATGTTTATTGTTGTTGATTTCATTGGTTGAGTTAATTATTGTTGATCAAGTTGATGAATAAAGAAGGAGAACCAAGCAAAACAATATTGTGAAGGTCAAGAAAAAGAAATGTTAAGTTGATGTATGAAGTGTGAACTGTGAAGTATGTGAATTAGCCAGTCATAGATCTAAACAAGCAAGGTAGTGCTAGACCTAATAGATTATTTCACTATTTCTCTCTAATCATTGTAGCAGTAAAATCTCTTAACCGAGTGGAATTAATAATCTTTTGAAATCCTATATGGTACCATTTGTTGAGTTTTTTGTAAGTCCTTTAGAGAAGATCATTCTTTAGAAGTGTCAAAGAATGAACAAGGTCTAGATAATCTTTGATAAAAATCCTCTAACAAGATCACATTAACAATGTGTATGTAATCTTTAACAAAGTTAGCTCCTAATAGAGATCACTTCATAAGAGTAAACATTTTAGGTTGTCAATTCCCAAGTGTTTTTTCAGTTTATATGGTTTCCACATTAAATATTTGTGTCAATTTGTGAGGATGCTTATGATATTGTAATTTTATTTCATGTTTATTCTTTATTATTGCAACTCGGTATTAGTTGGAAGATAACTCTTTTACTCAATATATATTAAGTTGATAGTTTATTGTAAAGTTTATATCAGTTTATATTTTGATATTAGAACTAGTTACTAAGTTAGTGATTTGAAAAATTAAAGTGTTTGAATTAGTGTAAAGTTTTTTTGAGGCCTATAGGATAATTATTTGCAAATAATTCACCCCCCTTCCCCCGTGCTCACTCTCAATTATCTACATGAGATTTTTTGGAAGAATTGAAAGACCTTGACACCTACTTATCATCAAAAGGCATGGATGATTGAAGAAGTTATACCTTGTACACCTAACTTTACAAAAGAGACTCTTCTTAGAAAGTTTCAAGAATCTAAATTATGGATGAAATAAAATGATGGATTACCTAGAGTTAAAGATGTTTTTTGTACACAAAGAATTGAACCTACATTGATAAGGAGTGTGAGTACAAGTAGAGACTATACTAGAGAACAAGAAGGAAAACAAGAGGAAGACAAGAAGATTGATGAAGGAATTGAATTGGTTATGAAGAGAGAACCTAAAGGTTAAAATAATCTTTTTTGTTGGATATGTAAAGAACTTGGTCATTGTTCATCTAAATGTCCTAAGAGAGAAAAGAAGATAAAGCCTAGAAAGCCTTACAAGTCTAGAATACCTAAAGATTGCTCCTTTGTTAATGAGGGTGATGAACTTGATTAAGATGGTAAATTTCTTGGATGAGAGTGATGATGAGGATGATGAGATAGTATTTTTTACTATTAAGGAATAAAGTACTAAAAAGAAAATATAAGAAGAGAAGAAAAATTCTTAGTATCACATGTTGAGAAGAAAAGGTCTGATTGGATTATAGATAGTGGATGTTCTCATTGTTAGAGTAATTAGATATTTCCTAACTAACTCTAGTTGCTTATTAACTCTAGTTGCTTAAGCTAAACTTTATGCATCTAATAATTAATTATTATGATGCAACCTAGTTTAGACCTTTTTAGGATTGCGATCTCCTTTATAGGGACAATCTCTCATTGTAAAAATAAATTGAGAATTGAGATTCATTCACTTTTGATAATAGAATTCTCTCTTTTTTTCTCATCAAGAATGTCTCATCAATGGATCTCGCAATTCCAACCTCCATAGCTTTTTGCTTCTCTCTTCTATGACAAGTGTTTGTATGCAGGTGATTCTTGGGAGTTGTGGAGTTGATCTTTCATTAAATTAAACATGTATGAGAGCACCAAATCTTCATGTCCCTATTCTATTCATAAGAGATTTGGCATCAGTTTTTAGATCTAAGCTTTCAACAATTTTTTATTGGATTTGGGCGGTCATTGATTTGGGCGGTCACAAGCCAATCTTGTTTGTAATTTTGGTCAATATATAAGGAGACATTTTGCTTCTCAAGATTTGTAAATAAATATGGATACATTGGTAAATACATCTAGTTTGGAAGTTGTTGAAATTTGAGGCAAAAATTTTTTGCACCCAAGCCATTTTGACCTAGATATGCTTCCCAAGATGAAGAAAAACACTTTTTTTCATGAAAGTGGTGTGGCCCCTATCACAAGCCAATCTTTCCTGCAATTTTGATCAACACATAAGGAAACATTTAACTTCTAGAGATTTGTTTCATTTCTTAATAAAGCTAGGGGTGTCATTTTTTGAAAAGAGGATTTTTCATCTGGGCCATCGCCCATACCACTTGCACAAGCCTATCCTCATGCTCATACCTACACATGCATCCATCAGACATCAGCATTTTTTGGTACTCTTTTTGGACTTAGTTTTTGTTTGTGGGCCATGCACTTTGAGCTTTTTTTTTGGAGGCACCTTCAGGCATCACCACTAGTGGCACCCATGGGCACCACCATCACACAACCCCAGTGGTCTCTATTCTCTAGGATCTCTAGCCCGTGGTCTTTCTCTCCAACAATGGCTCTTTCTTGGTGTCTCTCCCCAATGACCTCTAGCCCATCATCTTCTCCCTCAGCTGATGCCCCATACGATCTCATGCCATCAACAACATATGTTTTTGTGTGCATGGAGGATGCATTTATTTTCTTGACTCCCATATTACATGAGCATTTGGATTGGGATCTTTTATGTGTACATGGCTCTCATGCTCCACATCAGACAACCCCTATATTTTTTTGGTAGATTCTTTGGCATTATTAGAAGTCTCCTGGTGCCCTATGCATGGGTCTTTTTAGAGCCTCATGAATGATAGTCCTCTATTCTTTCTTGGTTCCCCCAGTTTGGTGTAGTTTAGAGATCCTTCATATTCAAAATCTGGATGAAAATTGGCCAATAAAGCCAATCAGAGAAAGGCTTCTATCATGGAGAGGGTCAAAGTGAAAGATATGTGAGCTTAGAAAGATTGGGTGCCCTGTCGTTGGATGATTTTGTCTCCCTATCTTTAAATAAAAAGTGGGAGATTTTTGGCTTATGCTGAGGGGGATGGTGATCTAGTGGTAGATTAGTGAAGTTTGGGATCACATAAGGCCGATGCAGTCATTCTTTGCCTTTCCTATGAGGGATAGTTTGTGTGAGACCGCCTACTCCTTTCCTTGGTGCTCCTTCCTTCAATTTGGTTGATCCTTGTTTGGTACATATTTGGTCTTTGCATCCATGTGTAGGACAATGTGTATTATATGGAGGGATTCAACGAGTATGGTGGACTCAAAAAGATCACATTCCACGTAAAGCTTATTTGTACTGAATTCCTCCTATTATTTTGGTAGATTTTTGGCTGTGCAGTTTGTTTGAGTACAACTTTGGAGCCTTCTTTTTCCTTGACACATGAAATCTCTAATCTTTTTTGAGCATTTCCAAGATATTTTTATGGCATGATCTATGGTTTTCTTTGCATGGTTTGGAGAATTTTGGAGATTATTGATGGTTTTTCCATTAGTCATGGTGGTGCCTAATTTTTGACAGTATTTCATATTATTTCCATGCTATGGGATTGAAATTGCGCATTTTCCATGAATTCATCACTGGTGAATGGGCCTATTTTTTGGATTTATAGTAGACAGCATGCACCTTTGTTTATACTCACCATGTTAGCACTTTTTTTTATTTGGGTGAGATTTGTTCGACTGTCATGTTGTTTTGTCTCCAAACTTTTTTTTATCTTATGTTATTGCATGGCCACCAATTTTTTAATCTAGCATCGGCCCTTGATTTTCTAGTGGCTGGATTTTTTTGGTAGGGGTCATTTTTCAAACATTATTTTTTCCTTGACGATTATTTGACCATAAAATTTGGACTCATCACTTGCTGATGTCAGTGCCACATCAATATTCCCATCACCTCCTTAGGCTTTTTTTGGACCTACCTTCACGTTTTTGCTCATATTTTGAGCATACGAACTCTATTTTCCAAAAAATAAGGTATCATTGGAAAGTTGGTTCTGAGTCCATCATAGTGGTATAGTTAGTTTTCAATTTTGATGTCATTTTGATGGCTTCTTCTATTGTCAAATTCTGTAGTTCCTTTTTACACTCCAGGAGACATATCTTGAGCATATGATCTTTGATTTGGGAAATGTTTATATTGTTGGAAAGGTCTCTCTAAGATCTTTCCAGTGATACTAGTTGTTTTCCATATTCTACTCCAAGTACATTCTATTTAGTCTTCTACTTTTTTGCATAACTTGGTTATTTTAGGTCCAGGGATCGATTTCATTGCTTCAGATGATTTGTCATGACTCGTACTATCTTTTGTATTAGTTGTATGTCTCTTCTTTTCTATTTAGACACCATTTATATGCATTCTTGCAAATGTACTAAGATAAAGTGCCTTACTACATCTATATTTTTATTTGAGTTGTTTTCCTTTGTTTGCCTTCTGATTTGAGTAGTGTCATCTGAGGACACTCATGCAAATTACTGTATTCTTATGGTTCACTATATCTTGTGTCTTATTGTACATGCACAATTTTGATAGTGTCATGGGGGGTTGATGTTTTGCCTTTGTTTGTCATCTTCCTTTGTCCAGTGAGTGTCTCTTCTATGACATTAACCTCATGTTGTGTTTGAGATTGATCACCTCAGTGCACACATATGTACTCTTTTGTGCATCTTGATTGTGGTTCCTTGACATGCAATTATTTTAGCCCACTTTCCCAGTTGCCTATCACCTCACCCTTGCCTGCATTAAGGGGGTTCTTCTATTGTTTCTCATGCTTTCTTGGTTTGATTGATCAGCTCTTCAGGCTTTGGTGTTTCATTCCATCTATATCTTTGAGTTCATTTTTTTCCTTTGTGTGCCTCCTAATTTGATGCAAATTATAGTCTTCTCTACCTGGTCAAGTTCTATTTCAGTGGAGGTTCTTCAAATTAGTAGATACTTTTGGCAGAGTTTTTCAACTTCTACATGCTTTAGTGGTGGTCTTCATGATCATCTTATGTTCCTATCTTCTAGGACATTCCCTAGTTTGGAGGCTTCTTCAGTCTTTCACTAGTTTATTTTAGCATTTTTTTCATCTCTTTTGGGAGTAGGGTTTTTCCCATATGGTTTTCTCTATTTCTCATCTTTGTAGAGGTTTGGTTGTGCTTTCTTTGTTGTCAAGACCCAAATCTACTTTCAATAGTAGTTTCTAAGTTTTTAGATGCTCCCTAAGTTTATCTTAAGTGGGGGTGTTAGAGTAATTAGATATCTCCTAATTAACTCTAGTTGCTTAAACTAAACTTTAGGCATCTAATTATTAATTATTTTATTAATTATTATGATGCAACCTAGGTTAGACCTTTTTAGGCTTTTGATCTCCTTTATAAAGATGATCTCTCATTGTAAAAATAATTGAGAATTGAGATTCATTCACTTTTGATAATAGCAATCTCTCTTTTTTCTCATCAAGAATGTCTCATCTATGGATCTGGCAATTCCAGCCTCCATAAGTTTTTGCTTCTCTCTTCTATGATAGGTGTTTTCATGTAGGTGATTCTTGAGAGCTATGGGGATGGCCTTTCATCAACTTAAACACTCATCAAATGACTGGAGATGTGAATAATTTTTTTGAATTAATTGTTATGGTAGGAAAATAGTTAGAGTTGTAAATAATGCAACATGTCACAATAAAGGAAAATGATATATTATTCCTAATGGAAATACTAACACTAAGGATGTTTACTTTGTGGATGGATTGAAACATAATCTTTTAAGTGTTGGACAACTTGTTGACAAGGGATATCAATTGCAGTTTATAGAGAAGACTTGTATTATTAAATATAAAAATGGTACATTGATTAGTACTGGCACAAGGACAAGAGGTAAAAAAAATTAGTTGATCCCTACTAAGATGACATGTTTGGTTGCTAAAGTGGATGATATTTGGCTATGCCATAAGAGATTTTCTCACATTAAATTTGATAAATATTGTGAAGGTTAGTAACATTTGTATTTAAATATTTGACTAAGATTATGAAACTTACTAATATGATTTGCAAAGAATGTGTGATGAAAAAGAAGAAAAGTTCATTTCCAAGCAAAATGTTTACTACTTTAATGAAGTTGAAAATTGTGTATACATATTTGAGTGCCCCTACAACAACAAGATCGTTAATGTTGAAAGATACTTTATGCTTCTTATTGATGATTTTACTAGAAAGATGTAGGAAGCATTTCTTAGAAAGAAATTTGAAGTTTTTGAGAAATTCATGATATTTAACAGTAGAGTTGAGAATGAATCTAATTTTAAGATTAAGAATTTGAGATCACATAGGGGTGCAAAATTTATTTCAAATGAATTTAACATCTTTTGTGGGGATAATGATATAAAGAGACAACTTTCAGCCCCTAAGATGCCGCAGTGGAATGGGATAGTAGAAAGAAGGAACATATCAGTAACTAAAGAAGCTACAACAATGATGTTTGAGAATACTGTATCACATATATTTTGGAGAGGAGTAGTGAAAAATGTAGTATGCACAATAAATAGAGTCCGTACTAGACAAGGCATTGGTAAGACACCTTGTGAACTTTTGTTTGAAAATACACCTAATCTAAAATGCTTTAGAATCTTTGGAAGTAAATGTTATATTAAGAGAAATGATGACATTGGGAAGTTTGATTCTAGAAGTGATGAAGGAATGTTTCTTGGATATTCATTGAAGAGTAAAGAATATAGATGTTTAATCAAAGATTGAAGATTATTGTTGAAAGTGCTAATGTGAGAGTCGATGAAAAGTTTAGAATTCAAGATAGGACACTTGATTGTGATTCTGATGAAGAGACTAATCAGAGGACTAACAATCAGAATGTTGAGAAGGAATTATTTTATGAAACTATCACTTATTTGTAGACTAAATTACAAAGAGAAGAACTAAGAATTGGACCTAGATCAAAACCAACAACAAAAATCAGAGTTGACCAAGGAACTCCTTGCAAGAATGTTGCAAAGAATCACCCTATGAATAAAATCATTGGGAGTGTGAACAAAAGAGTTATGACAAAAAATAAAGTTCGTGAAGAATTGTGTTTAATATCTCAAGTTAAACTTAACAGTGTTGATGAAGCTTGTAAAGACTTTTTTTTATAAAAGCTATGAAAGAAGAATTAGAGCAAGATGAAAAGAACAAAAATTGAGAATTGATTCCTAGACCTAAAAATAAGAATGCTATTGGAACTAAGAAATTATTTAGAAACAAGATGAATGAGCAAGATGGGGTAGTGAGAAACAAAGAAAGGCTAGTTTGCAAAGGTTATTCATAGCGAGAAGGAATTAATTTTGAGGAAACTTTTACACATGTTGCTAGATTAGAGGCAGTTAGAATGTTTTTGGCATATGAAACTAGAAAGAACTTCAAATTTTAACAAATAAATGTTAAGTCAGCTTTTATGGATTGAGAACTTGAAGAAGAGGTATACATTAAACAACCTGATGGATTTCCTTTGACCAAAGAAAAGTATATTGTTTATAGATTGAAGAGAGCATTACATTGACTAAAACAAGCATCTAGAGCTTGGTATGCAAGGTTGGATAAACATTTACTTAGTTTGGGATTTGTGAAAGGAAATATAGGTAGTAATTTGTATTTGAGAAAGAATAAAGATGGTTTGTTGATTGTTGTTGTATTTGTGAGTGATATCATTTTTAGAGGCAATGATGAAGCTAGCAAGACATTTTTAAAACAGATGAAGAAAAAATTTGAGATGAGTATGATTGGTGAGATGAAATACTTTTTGGGATTGTAGATTCTTCAGAATAAAGATGGAAATTTCATATCACAAGCTATGTATCTTAGGCATTTGTTGAAAATATTTGGATTAGAAAATTGTAAACCTATTGGAACTCCTGTGGTGAGTGGATGTAAAGTATCAACCAAAGATGAATTACCTAGTGAAGAACAAAAAAGATAGATCTATGATTGGAGGATTGCAATATTTAACACATACTAGACCAAATATAGCTAATGCAATTGAAATTGTGGCAATATTTCAAGAAGATTCTAAAGAGAGACATCTTGTAGAAGTTAAAATAGTTTTTAGATACTTGAAAGGAACTCCATATTAGAGCCTATGGTATGAAAGATCACATGATTTCACATTATGTGAACATTATGTGCATACACAAACATTGATTGGGCAGGAAGTGTAGATGATAGAAAGAGCACTAGTGGTGGAGCATTCTTCTTGGGAGGAAGATTAGTTTCTTGGCTAAGCAAGAAATAGGATTGCATTTCAAAAGTATAGTAGAGGCAGAATATGTAGTAGCAACAAATAACTCTAATCAAAAAAATTGAATGAAGAAAATGTTGAAGGATATTGGAATTGAGTTTACTAAGCCTATTATCATACATTGTAATAACACAAGTATAGTTAGCATGTCAAAGAATCTAGTTTTACATTCAAAGACAAAGCACATTTAAATTAAGTATTACTTTTTGAGAGAAAAGGTAGCAAAGAAATAAATCATATAAAATATTTTAGCATAAAGGAGAAGATAGCAGACATATTTACTAAACCTTTCACTAAGGATGCATTAAAGTACTAGAGAGGTATACTTTGGTTCATGCCCCAACCTTCTTTAGAGTAGTTTATGTACATATTGCATCAATCTAGTATGAATCTTAGCACTATTCTTTTATCTAAACCAGATGCATGATGCTTCTCCTATGGGGGAGTATCTATGTTTGATTTGTCATTGAGGACTCTTTGTAATGGTATTCAATAGCATCTTTCGACACTTTGTTGAGATTTTATAAATTGGATCAGAGATTATTGAATTGGAATAATGGCACCTTTGTCACTAATGTCAATGAGGGAGAGTAATACATGAAAAACATTGATTATTGATGTCAATGGATGAGAGAACCTTATTCATGTATGGGGGAGATTAACACCTTCTTCATGCATTTTAAAGAGTTATACTTTGATTCTTGATCAATAAAGGCTATGTATTTTATGGTTGTAATTTGAATATGAAAAATTCTTTATAACCTATCTAAGAGAGAGGTGTATGTTTACATTCATGAGTAGCATGAATGGGGGAGTAAAGGAATATGAGGAAGTAATGTATTTTAGTATTCATGGAACTTTTATGTTTTTCATCATATATTTCCATCAATGCCAAAGGGGGTGATATTGTTAAGAATGAATTATTGATGCAGTTATATTGGAGAGTTTATCAATATGTCAAAGAGATGATTGACCATTTATGTATTGCATTCATGACAATGTTTGTCATTGATGTCAGTTATTGGAAGGATTTGATGGGAAATAAGATATTGAAGGGGGGGGGGGGGGGTTGAATCAGGAACTTAAACTTTTACTTACAAAACCAAATTACTAAATTCACACCTAATTCATCTCATATCTTAGATCTAACATCAAAACTATAGTGTTCATTGTAAATCAATAAATCAAATCCATGAAAAGATTCAACACATAACACAAATGGTTTGGTTACCCAGAAACAGTTCAATGTGAAGGTAAAACTTGGGTGGTGATGAAACCCACAAATCTTCATTATTGCAACAATAAAATTAACCTGTTAGGGTTATAATTGTTAGTGTAGTTTTTTATTTTTCCTATTTTGCTAGGTTTTTCCTACACTTTTAATAATCTCGCTTAGGTTAATAAAGCATGTCTTATTAGGTGAATGGTTGTGAGGTGTCACCTTCCTACATGTGAGCATCCATTAGCTATCTTGGGAAGATACTTTGCTATCTTTAGTCTGATAGATGGTTTCTTCTCATTGGTTGGTGTTGCCACCTCCTCCCTCTTCCTAGCCTATATAAGCATGCTACCTAGCTTGTATTTGCATCTCTCTTTTTTGTGTCCTCTTAATGCTATTTTGCTTCCAGCATTTGCATTACTCTCTTAGAGACTAACTCTATGATGCTATTTTGATTTTGTATCATTTGCATTCATAGTTTAGATATTTACTCTTTGCACTAGTTTTTTGGGTTATTAGTATTTTCAGATTCTAACATGGTATCAGAGCTTTTCTATGTGCAAGAGTAGATTTTAGTTTCCTTATTTGAGAGATTCGAGGGGGGGGGGGGGGGGGGGCGCAAATAAACTTTATTGTAGTTTTTTGAAAAACGAAGTATGCTCTTCTCTTGCATCTTTGGATGATCTTGAGAATCAGAAAAGTTTTAACAAAAACGGTTTTTCTCTAGGGTTTCAATCTCAAATCTGACAACCAACTTGCATATTTGGAGTTTTCAATCAGTTTTGCAGGTTCCAGCATGCCATTGATGGACTTAGGAAGCTGATCCAGCATTTGCATGTCATATTCTGGTTGCTGAGGTCATTTTTTGATTTTTGGAGCCACTTTTTACTATTAAAGGCGTTTGATTTACACTACATCAACATTTTCTATACATCAGCAAGAAAAATGTTTTTTTGGGTTTTGTTTGCAGCCCCGAAAAACCATCTGGGTATCTTTTAGATTTTGCATGTAAGCTATATATTTTGCAGAATCGAGCATGCAAAGCTACAGCCATACCCCTCTCCATTGGCAGTCGCAGATTTGAACGTAGTTTTCAAATGTCTCATTCTTGCTCATACGGACTCTGATTTTGATGATTCTTGTTATGAACTTGGCTATTTTTTTGTGCTCTATCCACTAGTGAGTTGTTTTTTTATTTTCATGCATGAATTCTTCAGAAATCGCAGATTCTCAGACGTGACTGTGCACAGTTCTCGTTTTGAAAACTTCAAAGGATCATAACTTTCTCATACGACCTCGTATCAAGGTGATTCTTTTTTTGAAAGTGCGTGATTTTTTGAGTAGATCGCAGTGGTGCTATTTGTTTCCTTGATTATTGTGCCCAAGTTTCACTTTTAGCATATGCTCTTCATGAGGGTTTGTAATGCATTGAAATCAAGACCACTAAGTATTTCTTTCTAGTGGTAGTTGTAAATGCACTAAAATAAAGTGCCAAATCATATTTCTTTGGGGGGGGTTCTTTGATTGAGTAAAAAGTGGGGGGCATTGTCGTGGCTGGGTTCTCTTCTTTTTAGCATTTTTTCTCTACATTTCTTCATCATGGATCAAAAAAATATGCCCATCCTAACTCCATACAATTACTTTGAGTGGAAATCATGCATGAAAATTCACTTAAGGAAAGCTAGATTAAATAGGATAACTATGGGACTTGAAACTAAATCTACTAAAGATGAAGATAAGCCTAAGTGGTTTAACAAATGTGATGAGGCATTTGGAACATTGTGTTTGTCTGTTTCTCCTGACTTGCTATTTCACATTGAGTCTTTGGATACACCAAATGAAGTATGGACAAAGCTAGAAACACTATTTGGCACACAAAATTCAATGAGGGGTCATATGTTGGAAAATGAATTAATTAGTTTGAGTCTAGGCAATTTCAACACAATCCAAGATTTCTTCACCAAATTGAAATCACTAAGGCTGCAGTTAAAACAATGTGGAATTGAAAAGAAAGATGAACAACTGATTCTTAGTATTCTCTTTAAGCTAAGTTCAGAATATTTTGTGTTTGTCTCTACCTTCTATGCTACTAAGGGTGCACTTGGTACTCAATTCACCATGCCATCTTTAGATGATTTTGCTGTCAATCTCACTCGAGAATAGGACAAGCTAATCCAAATGGGCATTTTTAAGTCCTCTAAGTCACATGCCTTGGCTACCAACCAAGGCACAAAAGAACAACAAGGACGAAGTAGTAACAACAATAGTAAGGACAAGAAACAAAAGAATAGTGAGGAGAAGAAGGATCAGATGCTGGTTTCTTCAAAAGCAACTATTGATACACCATCTTCCAAGGGTGATAAGCCTAAGGGAAAAAAGGTCAAATGTGCCTATTGTAAAAGACCTAGTCATGATGAACATAAGTGTTTGTAGAAACAACTTGATCACTTAACATACATTCTTGAGAAGAATAATATCAGTGTTCCTGAGTCTATCAAACAAAGTTCTAATCAAGGGTTTAACAAAGAAAAAGAAAATAGCAAGGGGAAAAGAAAGGGAAAGGCCCTTTTTGCAGTTGCTTCCTCACCATCCACTTGGGTTCTTGATTTGAGTGCTTCACACCACATGGCTTCATCTAAGGAAGAACTTGCATCCTTGGAGCCGTGTACTATGCCGTCTATTTTGATGGGTGATAACACTCTTGTTGAGGTGTGTGGGAGAGGGTCTGTTGATGTGGGGGATGACACATTTCATGATGTTCCTTATGTACCCTCATTGTCAACTAATCTCCTATTGGTACACCAGATCACTCACACAGGTTTAGGAAAGTGGGTTGAGTCCACTCCTGATTTAGTGGAGATACATGAGTTGCACAATGATTCTACTGTTGTAGTTGGGAGATAGATCATCAGTCACGACTCTATATGTTTTCTCACTTTGTTCCTGATCCTCCTTTGACTGTTTTACTCACTCACTCTAATGATGTGAGCAGATTATGGCATGAGCGATTTAGCCATCTTAACTTCCACTACTTGCATCAGCTTAACCAACAAAGCATGGTCACAGAGTTGCCTTCTACTTTGACATTGGAGTCACTTGGAATCCATGATAGATCTTCTAATGGGTCAAATTCACTTGTGCAGTCTTCTACCTCCACTTCTGATGTAGAGAGTGATTTAGAGGACTCACCTCCTTCCTCTCCTAGTCATCATTTACAGGTTGATGATTCTCCTCTAGATTCTCCATCTTCTGGTCCACTTTGGGCTAGACAGACCTTTCAATTTGCAGGTGATTAGGTTGGGGATCCATTAGACACCAAGCAGACTCGTTCACAATTCCAGGATGCTCTACATATCTTCATTGCTACTGTCTCAAATCCACAGTCCTTTCATGAGGCTTCTGGTATTTCTGAGTGGGATACAACTATGCAGGAAGAGTATAGTTCCTTGATGAGGAACCGCACTTGGGATCTTGTCCCTTTTCCTAAGGAAAGAAAACTTGTTCGATGTAAGTGGATCTACCGGACAAAATTTGCAAGCTTTGCTGAAGGTGCGAGATGCTTCATCTTTTGGGGGGGCCTCTTCCTCTCACTTGGAGTCCTAATTTTCTTTGGGGAGTCTCTTTTCTCTCTCTTTTGGGGAAATTTTATGTACATGGGTACCTCATCAGGCTTGACTTGTCGGGACCCATTTCTACATCCACCTAAGCTTCGCTTATGGGGGAGTGTTAGTGTAGTTTTCTATTTTTCCTATTTTGCTAGGTTTTTCCTACACTTTTAATAATCTCTCTTAGGTTAATAAAGCATGCCTTATTAGGTGAATGGTTGTAAGGTGTCACCTTCCTAGATGTGAGGATCCATTAGCTATCTTGGGAAGATACTTTGCTATCTTTAGTCTAATAGATGGTTGCTCCTCATTGGTTGGTGTTGCCACTTCCTCCCTCTTCATAGCCTATATAAGTATGCTACCTGGCTTGTATTTGCATCTCTTGTTTTTGCATCCTCTTAATGCTATTTTGCTTCCATCATTTGCATTACTCTCTTGGAGACTAACTCTATGATGCTATTTTAGTTTTGTATCATTTGCATTCATAGTTTAGATATTGACTCTTTGCACTAGTTTTCTGGGTTATTAATCTTTTCAGATTCTAACAATAATGTTTGACCATAATAAATGATCTACCATGTGAGGGGTCTACTATGTTAAAAGCTATTAAGACTGCTAGGTCTTACCTTGTTAAAGTATTTTACACTTATAATTAAGTAAGGACTCGGTTAGGAGATTTTCATAGACCTATTAGGATCACTCGATAAAATTATTTTTCCTAACACAATCTTTTAAAACTAATTCAGTACCTAACCCTCAATTTTCTCTACAAGCTAATTTTGGATCTCCTTTGCTCAATGTCTCAATCTGATATCTTTGTTCTATCCTTCACTGCTTGAATTACTCTATCTAATCTCCTTTTAGACTCATCATTTCTTGCTCTTTTCTATTTTTTGTTTGCTCCTTCACTTGTGCATACACACTTTCATTCTTCCATGCATTCCATATTGATTCGAGGGTTAGAGCCCTCCTTAATTAGACAATCTTCAAAAGTGCTAGATCATAATCAATGGTTTACAATCCATCTTCTTTTTTCTATTTCCTTCATATTTTATGATTGGTTGATTTGTTTTCCTCAGGATCATTACCTTCTGTAAAGACGTGTAATCTCCATCTTAACTATCTCTACAAATATTGAATATTGTATAGAAGTCGACAAAAAAAGGTTTACATAGGTGTATGTGCTATTACAAACTCATATGACAAAATTGGTATGCTCGACATCTGAATGTTCTGACACCTGGTCATTGCTAACATTCATGTTGGCACTCAACTTATATATGCATGTTTCTTACTATTTTCCCAACAAAAACTATCTTTCAATTTACTTGGTGTTAACTATAATATCTTGGCTTATATATGCACTTGGTCTCAACTGGGGTACTCGGCAATCTCTAATTTTCTTGGCATGTAATGTAAAATAAATAAGTCCTCAGCTCTTACTAGATGGCTCAGTCATAGTGATAACTATTCAACCTTGCCTAGTAAATGACAAAGTTTTTGGACACTAATAAGAAACATAGGTGTAGAGATCAACCATCTCCCCCTTTGGCATTAGTGGAAAAAATAGTTTTTCATGAATTATCCTTCCATGCAAATAACAATGCTCCCCCTAAGATGATAATTCTACAATGTGACAAATTTTGATGATGTGACATCTAATAACTCCTTTAAAATCATGATCTTGGTTCCCCTTTGAATACATTCTTCTCATATTTCCCTTTACATTTTATTACATTCTTTGATTGTGCCCTTGTTTTTGTCATTGAGGGCTTGGGGTTGCAGAGGCTAACTTGTTCCTATCGAAAAATTGTTTATAGCTTGCCAAAAAATTTGCATAGCCTTTATTATATTGGTCCTTTACCTTTTCCAAAGCTTGAAATTGAATTTCTTGCTTGATAGCTAGATCAATTAGACCTTCAATATGTGGAAAATGTGTGTATTTCGTCAAGATATTATGTGCTATAGACACTTCTTTCTAAATTATCTCCAAATGTAGTAATAACTGGAATTGAATTAATATAAACTTATTCCTTATTTCACTATCTCTAGTTATGAGCTTGGCTAACCTTTGATGATGAAATGTCAACTTATTGTATAAGAGTGAGGTTGAACTTGCGTTCTTGCCCAATAAAACAACACTTTCCTGCAAATCAACATGTAATATGTTAATAGAAGGTTGATTTTCTAGTGCAAATGACTCAACATCACATAATCTCATGTATAATGAATGAAAAGTCTTCAAAGTTGCCTCTAATTGTGTGACTAAATTGGAATGTTCAACTTGTCTATTTACAAGTTCACAAGAGACTTTCTTTAATACTTTATGCTCAAATCTTCTCTCAAAGCATTTCATCAATTTTTCATTGGTTTCAATATCTTCTAATTTAACCTTATCAACTATATACACTAATTGATCCAAAATTTGATGTTAATTATTTACATCGATTATGCCAAATGCATCCACAAAAATGTCCTTAACAGTGTGTAATACCTGTTTCTTTTTTTGCTCTCTCCTTAGTTGTTCTTGCTTTGCCTTGCAGCTCAATAAGGTTTTTAATTCTTGGATTTTCTCTAGTTTCATATTATTCAAGTCAATAATGGGTAAATTAATTACTTCATCTATACTTAGTGACTCATCTATCATCTCTTTAGATTGATTCATAATCTGAGATCGTGGGGTTATATCACTGGGTAGTGATAGTTGCAATTGTTTACCCTTCTCAATTAATCTATATATCTGGTGTTGTCTCTCTTGAGTAGGTGTCACCTATTTTTCAGGTGTTCTAGTCAATGATTCTTGCTCTTTTGGTGTCTTCTCCTCTTCTATTGACTCTATGCCCTTGACCTCTTCTATCTTCACCTATGTTTTTTGCATAGGCATACAAGTAAATTTTGAAAACATAATTATAGCCTTACCTTGTTTCTTAGCACTTGTATTCTTTTTAACTAATGTAACCTCAAATTTATTAGTCTTCGCATTCTCAATCTTTGGATAATCTATAATTTGTAACAAAACTGGATTTGTACAAGGTAGAGTTGTGTCTAACATTAAACTTTTCATGTCTTCCTCAGTTAGTACATTTTAATTCTATGAAAGTGTGTCAAGAATATCTTTAATGGTAACAACTTCTTGTTGTTCACATTGGCCTACTACTTGTCGAATTTCTTTTGTTAGTTTAGTAACTTCTATCTTATATGCATCTTCATATTCTATTGCATCTCTCTTATCTCTAACTTCTACTTATGGAGTAAGTGATCCAAATGCTTCTTTCCATATATGAATACTATCTTGCTCAACTACATGAGTTTTATATTTCAAAATTTTATGTTCTATCCCTTGGCATGAATTTCTTTATAAAATCTTTGAGGGCTATAGACATATGTGTCTTCCCTAAGTCTGGCATAGCCTGTGCCAATGTAGTTTCTCTTATTTTCTTTTTTGTAGATAATTCCCACTTCCATTTAGCATCAATTTGTTTATACAAGCCTACTAGGAATCCATCTCCCATTTCCAAGGGTTTACATCTAAATTTTTTCATCATATCAATCATAGCTTCTTCAAGCTTAACTTGATCATCATTATTCAAAGAATCATAATGAATATCCTTGAATCCTACAAAAAAAATTGATTCTCTATTATTTTCACATACCTAATTCATAGTCATTGGAGGGATTATTTTCATGATTGGTAGTTTACTTGGTTCATCAGATTTTATTTCTTCATCTTCTTCCTCCTCTTGTGTGATGACCATTTTTCTTCTTAGCCTCTCTTGTATATCCTTCTTTGGTGAGATAGTTGGTTTCCTCTTAGATGGACTTGCTTTACTTTTCACAACTAAGGGCTAAGTTTTCTTTGATCTTGTTATGATTTTTCCTTTTGGCTCCTGAGGTGTAACAATATTCTGGACATCTTTAGCCTTAGGATCAACAATTACTATTTTCTTCTGCTTAGTTTCCTTGGGCTCGGCAATAGTTAGTTCTTTTCCTTTTCCTTCATCAGCCTTAGAAGGTTGTTATGATCCTTCCCCTTCTTCAATATCCTTATCCTCGAGACTTTTCCTTTTTCTTTTCTTTGTTTTGGGTGCACTAGTCTCTACATTAATTCAGCCATAATTGTTTCATGTGTGTTGAATTGCTCGACATTTGCATCTATATCTTCAATCAAAAGAGCAATCACTACTACTAAGACTTCATCAACATTGACTTCATAAGGAATAAGCCTTAACCAGGTAATTCTTGGTAAGACTTCCTGAGCATGTACAAAATTTGTATCTATTACAAAACATATCTCATCATAATATTTATCTATGATTGATTTGGGGATCCTCATTCGGTTTCTCGTTATAATTTTTAATTCTTCAAAATAAAAATCCATTATGGCTTCAAAGTTTTCTCCCATCTAATTTATTGGTTCATTTATCTATTCCATAGTTGTCTTTGTTGGTCTTAGAATGGTTTTGACATTTGAGTGTCAATACACTTAACCACTTTCTACATTGAAGCTGAGTACACTATGTATGCCGAGCTACAGTATGTGCCAAGCCAGAATTCCAGCAGGTGCCGAGTGATAAATAGGTACTGAGTCATAGTTGATGCCAAGAAAGTCAAAATGTTTCATATGCCGAGTGAGCTTGAATCATACATGTGTCGAGCAAGACAGAATGCAATAGGTGTTGAGCAAATTAGGATAATATATGTGCCAAGCACCAGTAGTCCAGTATGTGTCGAGTGACACAAAAACAGCATATGAGTTTGTGCCTTCACAAACTCAAATGTAAACCATTTTTTGAGCCGACATAGGAGGATCTCGAAGGATAATAAGGATAAGAATGAATCTTTTATATTTCCTATGCAATCAGCATGCAATCAATCAAAAAAATGGAGAAGGCATGCAACCAATGAGAAAAATGCAAGGAATGAGCAGGAATTCAAGATTCAATATGGATCTTAGATCCATACCTAACCCTAAGTCTACAAAGTCTTTATAAGAAGGCTTAGACCCCATGATTTTAAGCTGATGAATAGAAGTTAAGGAAGTTTCTAAGAAGATAGCAAAATTACAGAATAGGGCAAACAGCAAGGGCATCACAGACTTAGTGAATTGAGCAGCAAATACACATCCAGTTAATTAGAACAGTACAAGGGATACAAATAGATATCATATCAAGCAAGGATCACATCAAACTAAGCAGATCAAGTGCCTAAAATTAGCAATTGAAGATTGTAAGCAATCAGGTCAAAGGTTTCTAATACTCTCTAACCATTATATTACATAGTGAAAACCCTATGATGATAGGTTAGCTTCATAGCTATTTTGTAGATCCTTTGAAGAGGTGACTAAATCCTTTAACAAGGTGACATTTAATGTAAAGTGTTTGTAAATCCTTTAACCAAGTCACTATTGACATAGTGTAAAGCCTTTAATAGGGCAAGGTTTTCACAAGGTAGACTATCAGAAGTGGTCAAACAATTATTGCTGCAGTGATTTTGTGGGTATCATCCCCACCCTAGTTTTACCTTCTTATTCATGGAGGGTTTCTGGGTTACCAAATATGGTGTTATGTGTGTTGATGCATGTGTTTATTTTATTTTCATTTAATATGTTTACATGCACTTTACTTTTAGTTTTTTTTTTAAAGGATTTGAAAATGTTAAAGTGTGGTACTTCTGATTCACTATCCCCCCCCCCCCCCCACCCCCCCTCTTAGAAGTATTCTTACCATTTGAATATTCCAACAATTTTCAACAATTGGGATCAAAGAAAAGGTTCTCGCAAGAAGTCTAACAGCTTAGAGAAGAGATTTGAAGATGGAAGTCTTCAAACTTAGGAAGATCATAGACAATCAGGTGATTGATGTGCATCTCACTCTACACAAATTGGAGGTAGCCATAGAGGAATTAAGAAAGTCCTTAAAAAAAAGGAAGGATATATCCATAGCTGAAAATGACATAAACTACAAAGAGATTGACACCACACAAGTGTTTTCCAATGGATATTCCAAGGAATTTGATGCAACAATAGCTGAATTAATGGAGAAAAATAGAGCACAAGCTGAAGAAATTAGAATACTCAAGCTTGAACAAGAGTCACAAGCCATAATGCTTTGTGAAGTGACTGAACAAAAGAAGAAAGCCATTGAAGACAAGGCCATGATAGAAGATGACAAGAGAAATCTTACCAATAGATTGGAGGAGAAGACAATTGAGTTTGAAAGAATCTCAAACATGTAGCTTGACACCTTAAGCCAAATGATGAATGCTCATCATTTATTGAATATGAAGGACATTGAGATCACTACATTGAAGATACAAAATGATCAACTGCAAAATGAACTAAAAAGAGAGAAGGAGATAGTAGAAAGCTTCAACAAACCCAATGAGGCTATCAAGTACTTTGAGAAACTACTAAAATCACCAAGTTCTAGTAATGATACTACAGGACTTGGTTACACCAGCACTGAACAAGGAGAATCATCCAAGACTGCAGAAGAAAGGAGTAACAAAGGTAAGAACACTGAACCTACTTTTCATTAATATGGTAAAAAGGGACATACCTCTGATGTATGCAAGAGCAAGGATGGTCATCAGCATGATAAGCCTGAAAATGCAAGCTTTTTTCACAAGTACAAAAAGCAAGGACATCAAGCACATTAATGCAAAACCGAGACCATGAGGACACCAAGATTTGAAAGTCACTACTACAATTGCATGAAATATGGACATAGAGCATTTGAGTGTAGATCAAAGCCTATGTGGACACTCAATTAGCTTGTAAAGGAAAATAACCATGGTCATCATTGTAATTGGGACTATAACACCAAGTATAACTGTCACTACTATTAGGACTATGGACACGTCCCTAAAAATTGCATAAGGACACATTATAGAGGGAATTACAGAAGATGGTTAAGTCAAACCACATGTTTCACTTGCTTGAGGACTGGTCATATCAGTAGGAGTTGCCCAAAAAAGTCAAAAGCACCCAAGATAGAAGTCAACAAAGGAAAAGAGAATGTTGATCTTGAACAAATCAGAGGGCAAATGAACAAGACTTGGAAGAAGAAAGATGAGTGTAGCATATCAAATGGAGGGATCACTTCACCCAAGAGGTCAAGTGATCACATCTCATCCAACTAAGCAAGAATAGGTGTATGGGACTAGTAAACAAAGTTATATCATACATCAGTCCCAAGACAAAGAAGTACTGCAAAGAAGAAATCAGCATGAGCAAAGATGCCAAGTAAAAATTTGAAGTTTTTGTAAATACTACTGAACTATCCTCAGATGTTGAGTAAAGCTCCATTGGATGCCAAGTTGTTAATAGCGATTGAGTTAATAGTTGATGCTGATTAAAGCTCCAATTGAAGCCAAGTCATTTTGAAACCTTCAAGTGTTGAGTTTGCAGTTGTACGCACTAAGCATTTAATGCTAGGTTTTGAAAGGTATAAGGTCAAATTTTGATCATTTTTATGCCATTGGAATACACAAAAAAGACAAGAAGAGTGCAAAAATGATCAAAGAGCAACCTTGAAGCCATTTGCACCAATCTCAATAGCAATTTAGCATAAAATTCATCGATTTAAGGTATTTATCAAGTGTCAAGCTACGCAGTGTTAAAGTTTTTAATATATTAAAACCCTAGTTTGGTATAATGGCTTCTAGTTCCAAGAACCCCAAGGGAAAGGAAGGTCATGAGGTCCAGCTAGTCAATAATGAGGTCAAACAAACCAAGTTTAGGCCAATCCCTAAAGTCGCCTATAGAAATGACCCTACTAGCACATTTTCCATTATTCCACCAAAAGTTGTCATGGTGCAAGACATAAGGAAGTGTTATAACTACAAGATAGGAGCAATAGGAGACCTTGAAATATTTCAAGCCTATGACAAACTATGTGAAAATAAAATTCTAAAGGATGAATTTCATATAGTTGAGAAGAAGGGTTTAACAAATGCCCTAGTTTACCCTACAGGTTTCAAAACAGAATGGATATGGATTATCCTCAGCAGAATTCACAATGGATGTTTGTGGTTGGAAATAGGACCTGTGAAGATTACCAAGAGGATAGTACATAGGGTTACGAGTTTCCCAACCCTAGATTGGCCTAAGAACCTATGCAGTGATTCAAAAGAGATCATTGAAAGGAATATAGCAGCTAAGTGGAATAAGAGGGGTATGATTATTGATACTATAACAAATCCCCTTCTAGATTTTGTAGTGAGAGTGATATCTCACAAATTCTACCAATCCAACAGATTGAACAGTGTGTCATGTATAGTTGTTGATGTAGCTTACAAACTTGTGAAGAAAGATCATTCATATGATCTAGCAGAACTAATGTTACGACAAATAAATGAGAACCTAGGAGCAATAAGGAGATCAAAAGGTGCTTAATGCAGTTTTTTCTCAGTTCTTATGTGCATATTCTTTTATGTCATGGAAGAATTTCCTTCGATTGGAAAGGTGATTTGGAACCCAAACAAAATTGTAATTACACAAATCAACGAGTTCATTAATTAGATGGGTGATAATTTTGAGGCCCAAATGACAAGCTATTTTGAGGATTTTAAGAAATCCATGAAGCAAAGGGTAAGAATACCAGTTTCCCTAGTGGAATAACACATCAATGACATATGGTTTTTGATTGACATTGACTATACCTATATCTAGGTAGCAATTCCAAGAGTAAGATGGCTAAGGATATTGGGATATGAACTTGATGTAGATGAAGCCTCAACAGCAATCACAGCATTGCTTGCAAAAGAGATAGATAAGGAGGCTCCTCATTTTGGCACATATGATGTTGTCAAATCCAAAGTTGAAACAGAATTGAAGACAGCCTCTGTAATTAAGAGGAAAGATAAATTAGTGAAGAAGATAAAGAAGAAATTTGGTGTAGATATTGAAGGAGAAGCAGGTGTTGAAGAAGAAGAAGAAGAAGGAGGAGAGAGTGAAGAAGAAGAAGAGCAAGGGCAAGTCCCAATGGAGTTAACACAAGGCTTAGGAGAAGACAAGGAGGAAGGTGTCGAGGAAGAAGAATCCAAGGAAGCACCTACACAAGTTGAGCAAAAGAAGAGAAAGGCTAAAACTCAACCTCCAGCTCATCCCAAACCCAAGAAGATAACCAAACCTACACAAGCCAAGTTAGAACCAACAACAAGAGCTAGCACAAGGGCATCCGCACAAAAGGCCAAAGAGGCAACAAAAGAGAAGAAGAAGGCTACTAAATAGCCTGATGCAGTGCCAAAGAAGAGAAGAAAGTATGTAGCACAACCAGACACTAATGATGAGGAAAGAAAAAAGTCAGAGGATATCAACCAATTCAGAGTGGTAAGCCATCCTCCCAAATCTGCCATAGATAAGATTTGTGAAAATATTAAGAATGCACATTTAAATGATTTGAAAAGTCTTGATTTCAATAAGCTAAGTAGAGAAGAGCAAAATAAAATAGAGTAATTTGTATATGCCATGATGGCTGAATTTAAGAATACACCTCTAGAGCTAGACAATACCATGCCTAGAGAGCTATATGAGATAGTTGAAAACAAATGGCATTATTGTCTGAAAATGGAAAAGGAGATCAAAGAATCTACCTTAGCCCAAGTGATGCCTGACCTGAAAAGAGGTGAAATAAAAAAGGCTAATAAGAAACATGGTGGAAAATTTGCACCTAAATATAGAGCTTTCAACATCCTACAAAATAAGATTGAGACTATAGTGAATAAATCCACACAATTGTGGAAGACAATCTACAAGATAACTGATGACAAGAATGAGGAAGCAAATAAGGTAGAGGCCACTGCCAAGGAGAAGATAAAGGAAAAGAAAGTGGAAGAGAAGGAAGAGAAAGGAGAAGAAGAAAACAAAGAGGAAGAGGATAAAGAAACAAGAAAAGAAAAGAGAAGAAGAAAAGAAAGATGAAGAAGATAAAGAAAAAGGTGAGGAGGAGGAAACACAAAAGGGAGAATATATGGCAATAGTTAAACAACATCAGCAAGAGCAAAAAATTGTGTAAGACACACAAATGCCACCCCCTAGCCCTCTTCATGTAACCATCACACCTGCAGACACAATTACTATCAGGGATGTTCCTAACAATTCAGCTCAAAACATCAATCCCCTAACTGCAAAGGATCTCTCCAAGATCCTTCACCAATCCACTCTACAGGCACAGTTATGTACAAACCCTGTATTGGTGAGTGTAGATGAGCTACAGAAGGCAATACCAGAACCAAAAAGAGACAAGGTAAAACTACAGGAACCACCTTTCATCTATATAGCTACTAGAACTCAAATTTTAATGCTTCCACTACCATCTCCAACAATTGCAATAGCAACAAGGGATAGCACATAGAAGCCGAGTGCAAGAGAAGGGAAGTCTGATGAGAAGGAGGATACATCAAAGGAAAAGGAGCAGGCTGTTATATAGACATTGGTGGAACTACCAAAAATAGGCACTCCTACAATAACCCTTCAAAAGTCGAGCGCTGAAACCATACCTTTTCAAATCTCCACACTAGGCTTGAGTTCTACAAAGGTGACTAGGGTATTTCACTATGGAGACCCTGAGTTAGATGAAGACATTGTAATACCTACCTATGACTCAAAGACTATCACCATGGAGTAGATTATTGAGATGCAAGATGCATTAAATAGGAGAAAGAGGTAGGAAATACTTAGAAAAGAGTATAAGCATAAGAAAACACTACATTAGATTAAGGACATCTTTATGGATGCCTTTAGCTTGAAGTCACCAAATGAATCAAAATCTATAATAGAACAATTATCAGATATAATAGACCAGGTGACTAGTGAAGACCAAGATACAAATGTTAAACTTATGGAATGGTCTGAAAGGAAGTTTCAAGGGAAGGTAAATGACAAAATATCTAGTGTTATAGCACTTGAATAGGTAGAATTGGCCAAGAAAATTGACAAGGTCAAAACTATACTTGAGAACATTTTCTCACTATACAAAAAGTTGTGTGATTTTTCCAATTTTGCACAAAAGATAAAACAGAGGATATTGAGCTTGGAGAGAAATTTGAAGATTTCTAGCATGCAATTATCAAGGGATCTAGCTGAAAGTGAGAAGCATTTTTCCCAACCGCTTCAAACTCAAAGAGAATTAGCTGCACTTACAAGTGAAGAGGCCAATATAAAGGCCAAATTGGTGTAGATTCAATCCTCCATAACCCCACATTTGGAGGTCCTCCATAAAGAAAAAGTCTATGCTAAAACTATCTTAAAGAAAGATCCAAATATTTCTACATTAGATGGGCTTGTACATCTTGCTGTAAAGACTGTCATCCAGCATAAGTCACTAGACATTGCTTTGGAGAATTAGGATGTAGCTCTAAAAATGATAATGGAGATAAACAACACATTTTTGGAAAAATATGGTATTACTCCTTAGAACCCTTAGACATAAGTTTCAAAAAGGGGGAGAAATAATAATAAGGAAGATATGACTAAGGGGGAGATAAGACTTAATGTGTACATAGTATGGGGGAGAAATAATGTTTTGGGGAGATATGAATAAAAGACAAAAAACAAAAAAACAAAAATCAGCACATAGGTACAGACTACAAAAATAGGGCAAAGGCAAAGAATATCAGGCACATTCAGCACAAAATTTGGTTGCAAAGAATGAAATTGCACAATCAACTCAGGGGGAGTTATAAGGTATTTTGAACAAATTTTGAAATTGTGTACATATGCAGAGTAGATTGGATAGGGTATTCATAAGATCAGATCAGTAATGTTTACTTAAGTGTTTTTGACACTCATGTCAAAGGGGGAGATTTTTGGTCTTAGAATGGTTTTGAAATTTGGGTGTCAATACACTTAACCACTTTCTACATTGAAGCCAAGTACACTACTTATGTTGGGCTATAGTATGTGCCAAGCCAGAATTCCAACAGGTGTTGAGTGATATATAGGTGTTGAGTCACAATTGATGTTGAGCAAGATGTAAACAATTTTTTGAGCTGACATAGGAGTATCTTGAAGGATAATAAGGATAAGAATGAATCTTTTATATTTCCTATGCAATCAACATGCAACCAATCAGAAAAATGGAAAAGGCATGCAACCAATGAGAAATATGCAAGGAATGAGCAAGAATTCAAGATTCAATATGGATCGTAGATCCATACCTAACCCTAAGTCTAAAAAGTCTTTATAAGAAGGCTTAGACCCCATAATTTTAAGTTGTTGAATAGAAGTTAAGGAATTTGCTAAGCAGATAGCAAAATTGTAGAATAGGGCAAACAGCAAGGGCATCACAGACTTAGTGAATTGAGCAGCAATTACACATCTAGTTAATTAGAACAGTACAAGGGATACGAACAGATATCAGATCAAGCAAGGATCACATTAGAATGAGCAGATCAAGTGCTTGAAATTAGAAATTGAATATTGTAAGCAATTAGGTCAAAGATTTCTAATACACTCTAGCCATTGTATTAGATAGTAAAAACCCGACAATGATAGGTTAGATTAACAGCTATTTTGTAGATCCTTTGAAGAGGTGACTAAATCCTTTAACAGGGTGACTCTTCATGTAAAGTGTTTGTAAATCCTTTAACTAGGTCACTATTGACACAGTGTAAAGCCTTTAACAAGGCAAGGCTTTCATAGGGCAAACCATCAGAAGTGGTCAAACAATTATTGCTACAGTGATTTTGTGGGTATCATCACCACCCCAATTTTACCTTCTTATTCATGGAGGGTTTTCGAGTTACCAAATTTGGTGTTATGTGTGTTGATGCATGTGTTTATTTTATGTTCATTTAATATGTTTATTTTCAATTATTTGTTTTAAAGGATTTGAAAAGGTTAAAGTGTGGTACTTGTGATTCACACCCCCCCCCCCCCTCTTAGAAGTATTCTTCCCATTTGAATATTCTAACAATTTCCAATAGTCTTGTGTCTATCCCACACTATAGTACCAATTGTAGGAAAAGAATTATGTACATAAAAGAATATATAGACTAGCAAAGATCTGAACTTACACGATGTGTTCCTTTTTTTTCTAATTTCTCCCAAATTCTCTATCAACTATTGCAGTTGCAGCTCAGCAAGATCATAAGTATGATCCTTTTTTACAATTTTGTAGCCTAGATCTACTGCAATGCATGGCACACTATTCAATATGTTGGATTGGTAGAATTTATGTGCTATCACATGTACTACAAACTCAATTATAGGATCATTAATCACATCAATTGACATCCCTCAACCATTCCATTTTGCTTTGGTCAATTTCTCAATTTCGTTTTGTGTTGCACTCCTTATACTCTCGATCCAAGGTGGGGTATCCAATAACTCAATGTATTATGGCCTTGCTGATCTTGATTGGTCCTTCTTCTAACCATACCTTCATATTGTGCACGTGGCTTAGCAGTATTTTCATCCATTAGACTTTGAAGACTTTTGGAAAACCTAGGGCATGGTTAAGCCCTTTTTTAGAAATGGTTGTGTTTTCATATTTCAATGCTCCATTGTTGCATAGCTTCTCATAGCTCCCATTATCTTGAAATCTCTTATTTCTCCTACTTTCCACAAATAACAAGATCTTACATCTTGAATGGTTAAAACTCTAGGTAGAATTGATGACAAGGTGCTAATATCATCTTCAGTCTTTTCAAAATTCACACCATCCCTGAAATTTGGTGGAGGACATTCGTCGTTCCTCACAATTTCAGCATTGTTGTTTTTCAATATTTTACTTGTTGATGCCATTTCAATCTAGGGTTTCAAAATATTCTAATATATCCTCAGAAAATAATTAACTCGGCACCAAAAATGACACTTAACTCACTTTATCAAACTCGTTAATGCTTCAGAGTGATTTACTTGTTTCGTCGCTAAATTTTCCTTAATCGCCCCAATCACTCGTGAACTCTAAAATCACTTGGTAATTAAAAATGATTCTCAAAATTTGATAAATACCTTCACTTTGCCATTGTAGATTTGAAATAAATGATCTTGTACTTGGTAGGTGTATGACAGTTGGCTCAAGTTCCATAAACACTCAATTAACATTACCTTACTCAACCAACACTAATTCATTTAGTCAACACATCAACTCAGTCAATCGCTCGGTCCATAATGAAATTCTTGATCAATATGGATTGGATCACTAATACTTGGTACTCTGTGTAGTAAATGATTATCTTTCACTTTCCTTTCTATGGATCTATTCTTGATGCATCTTTTCTTATGTAGATATGAACTTTTAGCACACCTATGTTAGGTACTAATGTAAGATATATCATTGAATATATAGTTCCTACATACTTTCTTCATTTAGTTAGTTATGGTAGGATCACATGATCCATTGGATTGGGTGATCTCAACTTCACTTGCTCTACTGCTTCCAGCTTTCACTATGTCTTTCCATGTTTTCTTTCCCTCAAATTTGTCTTTGCCTCTATCATTTCCATTGTTTGGTGTAGATGCTCTGGTTCTACAATTTCTAATAACATGTCCAACTTTGAGACAACCGAAGCATACTAGTTCTCCATTTAGCCATTTCTTGTAATTTCTTATGAAATGTCTCTTAATGCAGTTCTCTAGAATGTGTCCATATTCTCCACAATAATGACAAGTATACCATGTATTCTAATCCCAATTGTAGGAATTGCCTTTTCTTGGTGCATGTACTTGTTTCTCAAGTGTCTAGTTAGATTTTACTTGACTTTATGTTCATATTTATGATAGTTATAGAAGTATCTTTTAAATGTAGTGAGTGAATCACTTTTCTTTTATTTGCATTCATGTGCTTGATGTCTTACCTTCTTGAATTTAAAACATTTACCAATAGGCTTAGGTTTAAAAGTTTGCATACCATTTTTACTTTTCCATATGTTAGTTGTGTGGCCAAGTTTACCACAATGATGACATGTATGTTTGCCTTTGGATTTTCCATTTCTTTGTTCTCCATTGTTTGATGATTCTCCTTCTTTAGTAGATGGAAAGAGCTTGTTGTATCCCAATCTAGAAGTATATTTTGTTGATCTAGGTGATTTCATCAGTTCTTCAAAGTATTTGATAGCCTCATTCGGTTTGTTCATTCTTTCCAGAAATTCCTTTTCATTCCTTAACTCATTTCTCAATTGCTCATTTTGTGACCTTAAATTTGTGATTTGCATGTCCTTGTTTGCTTCTTGAGTAGAAATTATCAATTGATTCATCATGTCCAACTAATTATTTGTGAGCTTCTCTACTTCAAATGATCTATCTTCAAGTCTGGTTTTCATCTGTCTTTTTTCTTCTTCAACCATGATTTTGTCTTCTTCAACTTTCTTCTTTTTCTCTATTACTTCACATAGTCTTACTGATTGAGTTTCATGTTCTCTCTTGAGTCCTTTTGCCTCTTTTCTTAGTGTACTTTTCTTCTCCAATAGTTCTACTATTGCTTTATTGCTATCACTGGTCTTTCCACTATCAAATAGTCCTTATGTGTCTATTTCCTTCTATAGTGTGTCATTTTGCTAAATTGTTATATCTTTCCTTTTTCTCAGTGATTTCCTTAACTCTTCTCTTGCTCCTTCAATTTGTTGCAACGTGATCTAGATTTCAATCATCTGGTTCTCAATGATTTTTCCTATCTTGTATTCCTTCATCTCCAAGATCTGATCCTCTCAAGTTGTTAGACTTCTTCCAAAAGAACTTCACTCTGATACCAATTGTTGGAAGGATTTAATGGGAAACAAGATGCTGAGAGGGAGGTGAATTAGGATCTTAAAGTTTTACTTACAAAACCAAATTATTGAACTCACACCTAATTCATCTCATATCTTAGATCTAACATCAAAACTGTAATGTTGAATTCTAAATGAATACATCACATCCATGAAAAGATTCAACACATAACACAAATGGTCTGATTACCCAGAAACACTTCAATGTGAAGGTAAAACTAGGCTGGGGATGAAACCCTCAAATCTTCATTGTTGCAACAATAAAATTAACTTGTTAGGGTTACAATGTTTGACAATAATAAATGATCTACCTTGTGAGGGGTATGCTTTGTTAAAAGCTATTAAAACTACTAGATCTTACCTTGTTAAAGGATTTTATACTTATAATTAAGTAAGGACTCTGTTAGGATATTTAAATAGACCTGTTAGGATCACTTAGTAAAGAGATTTTCTATAACTCAATCTATTAAGACTAATTTAGTACCTAACCCTCATTTTTCTCTACAAGTTTATTTCAAATCTCCTATGCTCACAGTCTCAATCAGATATCTTAATTTGTCCTTCACTGCTTGTATTGCTCTATTTGATCTCCTTTTAGACTCATACTTTCTTGCTCTGTTTTATCCTTGTTCGCTCCTTCACTTGCACGTACACATTTTCATTATGCCACGCATTCCATACTAATCCTAGGGTTAGGACCCTCCTTAAATAGATAATCTTCAAAATTTATGGATCATAATCAACGGTGTAAAATTTATATTCTTTTTTTGTTTTCCTTCTGATTTTCTAATTGGTGGATTTTTTTTCCTTGAGATCATTCCCTTCTATAAAGACTTGTAATCGCCATCTTAACTGTCTCTACAATTATTAAATATCGTATAGAAGTCGACAAAAAATGGTTTACATAGGTATTTGTGCAATTACAAACTCATATGATAAAATTGGATTGCTCGGCATCGAAATATTCTAACGCTTGATCATTGTTGACATTCATGCTGGAACTTGGCTTCTATATGCATGTTTCTTATTGTTTACTTGACAAAAACTATCTTTCAATTTACTTAGTCTTAATTGTAATAACGCTGCTTATATATGCACTCGATCTCAACTGGGGTGCTCGACAATCTTTGATTTGCTTGGCAAGTAATGCAAAATAAACAAGTCCTTAGCCTTTACTAGATGACTCGGTCATAATGATGACCATTCAACCTTTCCTAGTAAATGACTAAGTATTTGGACACTAATAGGCAACATAGGCATAGAGATCAATAGTCAACATATCAATTTTTTGGATAGTTCAGCCAGAGTTACAGAGGAAGATTCATTTGGTGAGGTTCATCGTCAGAGAGTTATGTTATGTGCACTTGAAGGTATATTTAGGAACATGTCTTCATGTTATGTCTATGTTTGTAGAAAGAGTTATGAATGTTTGTGAGAGTCATAGAAAGTTTTGTGGAGATTGTTCTCAAAGAGAATTTTGGTAATTATATTATATCATCTCGGTGAAGTTGAGGATCATTTAGTGGGCTTGGATTATGGTAGAAGACATGTTTATGATTCTTTGGTTAACATGGAAAATTCAAATATTCATTATGTGATGACTTGTGAAAACTCTTTAGTGTTTTGTTCCCAAGAAGATGATTTTTGTTAATATCATTATGGGAAGTGTTATATGTAATGTAACATATAATGTAATATCTTAATGAAGTCTTATAATTTTCATTATAAATTGGGAAAGTCTCAAGGCTGACTCAATTAGTTATTAGGAATTGTTATAAAGGAAAGTTTATTTTTGTGTGGTAAAGTATCCAGTGTGGGTGACTATTATGTTATGTGAGCTTTGGATGTGAATTATGTATGATTAGAGCAAGGATTGATGTTAAGGATGTACTATGAACTTCAAAGGAATTGTATTGGCAAATAAGTTGTTGTTTAGTTAGTTCAAGAACTCTGATATTTATCCTAAAGATTGTTTAGTCAAGACAGTAGGAAGCTATTGGAATAGTGGGCTTAGTTGTCCTCCTTTCAACTCCTAACAAGGTTGGTACAGCTCCTAATAGGGTTGGAATCTCTGAAAAGAGATTCAAAGTCTCCTAACAGGGACTCATATGTATTGATTATATTTCATTTGACTTCTAATATGGTCACATCCTTTCACAAGGAACTTCTGTATTAGTACACCATCTTGTCGGCATCATTCCCACGTTGGTTTTCCCTCTGGTCAAGGGATTCCCTAGTTAACATATTTGGTGTTATTGTGTATGGTTGTCTTTCTATGGTTGTTGCATCTTTCGATTACATGTTTTAGAATTAATAAACTTTTTGAGAGTTGTTTTAATTACCCCCGCTCAATTATCTTGGAAAATTTTACACATTTATAATATATTGGGAATTAAAATAGGGACCTTGCCATGTAAATATTTATGTATACCCATAAAGGATAATAGATACATAAAAATCTAGGAACCTGTGATAAATAAATTTGATTGCAAAATGAAAAATTGGAAAGGAAGATGGCTATCAAATGCAAGTCAATTAACCACGATAAAATATGTTAACTCTGCATTTCCATCCTATTAGATATCTTCTATTCCTTTATCTACCAAAGCTAAATTGTCCATTGAAAAGAAAATGAAAAAAAATCTTTTGGGAAGGTGTTTCCAATAACAAAAAAATGGTTCTAATTAGCTAGGATAAAATTTGTATCTCTATCCTAATAGGAAATGGGGAAAAATTGGTTTCTAGAAATATCTCAATCCAGATGATCATACCAATATTTTCAAAACTAGGAACCCTCATAAGGGATCAAATGTATGGAATTTTATGCTAGAATACATAAATGTGGTAATTGAGAAACTTTCCTAGGATATTGGTTTGGGTGATAAAGCATTATTGTAGAATGGCTCTTGGGGTGGCTATCCTCCTCTTTCTAATGATATATATCCTAATATAAAGAACATTTTTATTAACTTATGGGGAGGGGACTCTAAATAACTACATAGAATTTCTTGAATGGGGGCCTAGTTTGAAATTGGAATAGAAATCCCTTGAAAATAAATCTCTCAAATGATGAAAATTAGAAATCTCTAATCTATTAGCTTTAAGCATCAAGTTCCTATAGGGTCAATGAAGGTTATCGATCTCTAATTGAAAAGAATAATTAGTCGACTTCATACTTACCACTTCATCTATGTTGGGATAAATCTTGTTTACCCAAAGCAGGTATGATCTCATGGGTTGCTCTTTAGAAATGCATTCTTACAACCGACTAGCTTAAATATATTGTCATTGAAGGTCCTTGTAGATGTCTACTCTATGAGTCCAACAAAGAAGATGTGGGTCATATCCTTATCAATTGTCCCTATGCTCAAAAATGCTAGTCTTGGTTACTTCAACAATTAAAATTTTAATTTCCTCTTCCTAATAATATTTTTGATTTATTTAAGTGTTGGCAAACTATGTTTAAGAATAATACATTTTTTCCCTTACCAAGATTTCCCCCTCAATCATAATTTGCTACTTTGGAATGAACGCAATTGTCACATCTTCCAAGATAAGAAGTTAGAATGTGGGAATCTCCTCAACAAAATCGAAGCAGATACTATGGAAATTTCTAACAACATATTGAGAGAGATGAAAGCATATGATTGTATTTTCTACAAATGGGATAAAGAGATTAGCCAAGAATGGCATAACATCAATGTACCTCCACATTATGGAAAAGGTAGTTTTGATTCTAGAATTGGTAGGAAAGAATGGCAATGGTCACCTCCACAAGAATTTTGGTATAAAATAAACTTTGATGGTGCAACCCATGGTAATCCAAGTAGGGAAGGAATTAGATGTATTATACGTAACTCAAACAAAAAAAATATGTGGCAAAATTGCCAAATACATTGGGACAACTACAAATAATATTGCAAAACTACACTCACGTTCTCAGGGTTTAAACATGTGTAAAACCATGGGTATTAAAAATATTGAAATTTAGGGGGATTATTTAGTCATAATCAATGCATTAAGATTGGGTTCTAGCCCAAACTAGATCCTAAACTCAAAACTTTGAAGAATAAGGGAAATGCTTAAATATTTTAACAACATTAGCATTAAACACACCTATAGGGAAGGAAACAATGAGGCTAACAAGTTGGATAATTTAGGTTTAGATGGTTCAACAATGTTTGAACCAAAAAATTTTAACATCTAATCTATAGTATCTTTTAAGCTTTAAATATTTAGATGGTTTTAATTAATACCATGATTCAATTTAATCAGTTCATGTGTTTATGAGAAACAGGGAATCCTCCTCAAACTAAACATGTTTCAATTTTGTAATAAAATTTTAATAGGATTAATCAAAATATTATAGCACTAATAATATCTTATCATGCTATGAATGAAGGCGTATATCTTGATGAGGGTTTATCAGGTCACAATATACTTTAATCTCTTGCTATTGTGATATTGGGTAGCAGCTTCATAAAGGAGATTATGATATTTTTTATTTTAATTTTAATTTTAATCACTTCCCTAAGTATTTGAATTCTATATTCTAACCTCAACAAACTAGAATACAAAATAGTATTCTCCCATTGTGAAATAGTCCGAATAAGGTTATGTAGAGGTTACGAGTTGATTTTTGTTTGATAATAAGATGACATATTTCTATTCCAAGATTTTTTATTACAATTTAAATTTGATTTTCTAACTATATCTTGTATGCAAGCTTTGAATCATATGTCATGTCTATGTTTCGACAATTTTAACAACTTTAAAAATGATAGTTGGAGATATAGGATAGAGAAAAAATGGATCTCCATCTCTACAATTAAGCAATCAATCCTCAAATAATTTGTAAATAATAATTTTAAATGTAATCTAATGTAACAACCATAATATATTAAGGAAGTTCTCTAATATCTATTGTAAGATGAGGTATGTCTCATTAATGGTATGTAATTAATGTGTTGGACATAAGCCCTGGGTTGTACCAGAGGTTTTTCTTTCCTTGATTTTGTAACTCTAATGCCTACATTGAATGGAGGAAGATGTACATTTTGATTATTAATAAAAAAATGTTTTTTTTGCTTATTTATCATATATATATATATATATATATATATATATATATATATATATATATATATATATATATATATATATATATATATATATATATATATCCCAAATTTAATGCATATATCAACAATTTGAATATCTTTCAACATATCAAACCAAGGAACATACTCATGACCCTCCTTAACATCAAGTGCATAAATTATCCAACAAAATTAAACAATAAAATCTAGGAAATCAACATAAGAAATTTTCAAGAGCCAAATTAAATAATAAGGTTTCATTCCCCTAGTAACACTTAGGAAAACCCAAACAACAAACCTCGACCACATCAACCACCACATTTAGGACTCAATCTCATCAATAATATCAACATAACAAATAATCTATCAAAATAAGATATCACCATAACAAATAACACCAAATAACTTCTAAATCTAACCCATATTCAAAATAGATTAATAATATCATATAACTATTTACATATCTACATATTGTGTGGTAGCGAGTCAAGGATAAAATCATGATACCGTTATCTAACATAAACAATATTAATCCTCGATTAACATCACAATTCACTACCTCCTCTATCCTAGGATAGTAAACATCGTCTAACGTCCACCATTAAACACACCATATCTAATGAAATTGTTAACTAAGAGTATCGTAATCTAATCACTATCAACATCCACTAGATCCCTAGAATGAGTTATTACAACAAGAAAATAGTATAGTATAGCTCATTGAATCCATAATACCTTGATACACTACGTCATTGTCATATGATGTCATGACAATATACCATAAAATGATGTAACCATATATGCATAATAGTATAATAAGACATCACAAAACTATTATGCAATAATGGCCACAAATGAAATGCAAGTAAAATCCAATATCTACAACACTAATGGCATACCTCGAGCTACCAATAAATATAATCATACTCACAACATAAACTGACAGCACCAAAGAATAGCCTAAATGCAATCACATGGTAAGTAGTCACACACAACATAAACCACCAACATCAAAGAATAGCTTAAATGTGGTCACATGGTAAGCACACACTTATCCCATCTCAAGTAACAACATGTGAGCTAATGCATCCACGTGATCCATAACCTGGAAAGGAAATCAGCAGATCGTGGTTTGACATAGCCGAACAACATTAACTATCCAACACAAAATTTACAAAAAGTTACATGAAGCAGTCATAACAACACCTGATACCAATTCAAGTCATCCAAGGATCGACATCCTAGAAAGCACAAACATTGAATGCAAACATTCAGGGCACTGCAATGACACTAATACAGTCGTTGTTTAAGCCTATCTTATACTCTAGGTACGAGAGGCCATCTTTTCTCTTTAGTTAATTCATTACCCATGTCTTAATTAGTTTTTAGTGCTTAATCATAACTTCCTAGCACATTAACTTTGTCAACACTTTGTTTCCCAACCCTAACTAGAAGTTGCTCCCATAATAAACTCTAATAAGTAAACCCTAGACTCATCACGTTCTCTGACAAACACATAATCAAAATCAAACAATACAATTTTCATAATTATTAAACTAATTATGACATGGATCAAAATTTACATTTTACAAAGTATATGTCTACTTCCACATTATAATCCGGCATACTTTTCCAAAGATCCCACTTTTTCTTATTATCATATTTTCATCTTCTAAACCAGAAAAATTCCCAAAAAAAGCTTCATGAGAATAGCGCAAAATTCCTAAAAGCTACAAAATTGTTAAATCCAAAATTTGAAAGATGCTCTTTTGGTTAAAATGGCTCATAACCCCCTTCTAAGATAAAATGGCCCATTTGACCATTCTACTATAAAGTGAGCATAATAATAATGTATTCTTATTTTTTTTAATCTATTTAAAAATTCATTAAACCATGTATTGCTATCAAAGATTCGATTATATAATTGTGAGTCTAAATCATTTATCCATATTTCTAAGGATATCTTCCCAAACGTCTTCAGCATTTTTGTATTGTGAAAGTGTTGGAATCAATTGAAATAGACCCATTATTATAATGGTGAGGTGGTTGAATCTCCTAAGCGAGAACACATAGCTAAAGCTGATGAGTCTTGCATGATTAAGAGAAAACAGGATGTTGTGATTGAGAGTCCTTTTGGCTTGATTTTCTCCTTTAAACTTTGAAAGGACTTTTCATTCTTGCCCTACCCCTCTTCTGAACCTTTTGATGAAAGCTTGGTTTTAAATCACTTTGACTAGCTAGCTTCTACCTTTGCTACATTGTGTCCACTTGAAGTCGTACTCTTCTGGTTGTGTTGTTGTGGCTAATTGGTTTGTGTCTCAATCCTTCAAACTTGCTAGTTTCCTTCCTGGTTGATTTGCTAGATCACAACATGCAAGTTAGTCAAGTTTTTCCAAGAGAACTTCAAGCATTACATAATATTTATCAATTTTTCCTCTAAAACCTTTTTTTTATTAATAACACTTTATCATAAAATCCTTGTCTATTTCAATATAAGTGTGCTTTCACGAGCCCTTAGATCGCCTATCAATGAAAATCATCATTCCCTTTACTTTTGTAGTTAATGGAGAAGTCTACTTTGAAAAACAAGGGAGGCAAACTTATTGCTCTAAACAGTGTCTATTATCAATATTTTATACTCATTCTCTCAAATTCCAATCATGTACTTTTCAGTTCAGCATAAATTATTGATTGATCTTATGTAATGTCTCCTTTTTGGGACATTAGAAAAGTAAAAGACATATTTGTACAATATCAAAATTGATTTAGAGAGTGTGGACTCAATTTATAAAGGTCAATGTAATATTATAAAATGGGCTAAAAAGGACACAGAGAGATAAGATGAAAGGCCAGGAAGGGAGTCGAAGAGTCATAGCTATGAAGAGAAAAGGAGATGAGACTCATTCATTTGGCATGTTTGATTTATGATTCAAATTCAATTTTCTCTCTTGTGAGAGTTATTTAGAAAGCTTCATCTTTCAACTAGTATGAGGACATAGCCCCTCGTGCCGGCAAACAGTGGATGCAAACCCATTGTCCGGAAAGACATCAATTCAAGTTTTTCATATGCTTACAAGTTCTTATTCTTGTATTCCAATCTAACTATTAAACTGTATTTAAGATTTGATTTGTTAGTGTTGGTTATTGTATTCTTGTTGTATAATGCAATAACATACTTTAAGGAGTTATAAGAATTTGTCGGTTTTTATATTGTTGGTTTGTAATGCATTGTTATATGCTCAAATCTTGAATATTATTTTGGAAAAAATAGGTTATTATCTTGTGGAGAATCTGTCGGTTTCATTGTTGTATCGTATTGCATTTGCCTACGTTTGGGTTTTGAATATTATATTCAAAAAGACAATGGGTAAATATATGTTAGAATTTCTACCGGTTTTGATTGTGTTTATAATACATCTGCAATGTTCACTCCTGAATATACTGTTGAATAGGATATCGAGTAAATATCCGGTTTGGAATATTTCAGTGGTATCATAGCCTCATATTCTGCAACCTGTGAGGTTTTAGAAATAATTACAGAATCTGCGAGTTTGGTTATATTCCTTACAGAACATTACAGGTGACACAGATGTTGTGATATTAGCAACAGAAATCCACAATAAAATATATGCATGTAGCAATGGCAATACAGATGTTAAGATCTTTTATCAGAACTAGTTGTCAGTAACGAAGTGTAGTTGCTTGGTGAACTTTGTGTTTGAAAATTGAGGAGGATAAAGCTTGAACTTATTCCAGAATTTGCCGCAGACAAGTTGTGATTTCCTCTTATATTGCCTTATGATATTCACAATCACAGTTGTAAGGCTGGAGTTGATTTTGTTCCCTTCATTACTTTTGGGTGCGGGAAAGAAAAATTTGTGAATTTGTTGCCAGCTCGAGTTAAGCTTGTCGGGAATGTAAGGAAGTCATTAATGGAATAATGTTGCAATTATTGTAATTGCATCTTTGAGAACCGCAAGTTAATAGAAGCTTGGTCGGTTCATCTTCTAAACCTAAAACCTTTGATATACGATTCCAGTATAGTAGATAGAGTCAAGGTCGACAAGTAGAGGCAACAGTCGACCCATAGTTTTGCGGGTGGTAAACAGTCACAGCCCGTAACTCGTGTTCCAACAACGTCGTGAAGTTACATTGCTGACCATCATGGGCCCACACAAGGGTGAAGATTGTACAGGTCAATGCCAGTTCACAGTCGCTTGACAGGGATGAAAAGGTAGCAATAAACATTTATTACTCAAGCATGCGGTAACCTTCTTTAGCTGGGGGACATCGAAATGAAGTTCTAAGTGTAGATTTTCATCCAGCAGATATGTACAGCATTGCAAGTTGTGGCATGGACGATACAGTCAAGTCTTCATGGTAGCCTCAGGATATTTCAAGATATTTTTGCTCTTACCTTCGTTGGATTGATAACGAGTTCAAGTGGGAAGATGTAATGTCACTCAGGGAGTTATAATCAAAATTTTTAGTAAGTTTTGGCAGGAGTTGGTTAGCATTAATACAATGACATGTGGTATGCCATACTGTGAGTTGTAATGTGTCGGGTGAGAGAGAAACGTGCCCAGGGCAAACATGGACAACTCCCATTTTTATAGACACATTGCAGAAATTAGAAAATCGGTAGCAGAAGATTAGGAAGTGGACACCATAGCGAGCAAAGTTACCATCATGCGAATGTAACCGAAGGAATTCTCCTCTAGCATGGAGGCAATAAAAATAACGATTTTAAAAAGCTTATAGGATTACAAGTTTTCAAAGAAGAAGGTAGAAAAGAGGCGTTGACTGCGAAGAAGACTATAAGCTTACATGTTCTTCGACATTACTTTTTTGGAAGCCTTAAAGATGCTGCTTGGAGCATTTGAGTGTGTCCCACGATATTGAAAAGGATAGGCCGATAGCATGGAATTGCAAGGTGACTATCATGCAAGATAAATAAGATTAATTGGTAATCTGAATGTACCTACCGGCCAGGTTACTTTTTGGGAAAAAAATAAATAAATAAACAGGCAATACAAATTCTCTATCAATTCGTGGAATTTATCCAAAGGAACTGTAAGTAATTGCTAGGTACAAGGAAGAATCGCAAGGGGTGGTTTTCACAATCTATAATGGATTGATGGTGAATTAGTGCTACTTAATGGAAAGGAAGGTCTTACAGATGATGCACAGCTTGATTTTGTATATTGTGTCTGGAAAACACATTCTTGTGTTATTCAACTGATTGAAGCTTCAAGAATGACAATTTTTTCTTTTCATTGTCCATATCTAATTTTAAGTTAATGTGGCTAAGACCCAGGGATCACCATTCAAAACATTATTAGTGGGATGTGAAAATATCAATGTGGTGATTTTTTTTTCCTATTGTGCAACTATATTCAAAGTGCAATGTACTCATTCTAAAATAGGAGGAATATAAAGTCGTCTCTTCAAATGATGAGATATGATTTTATCTTAGTACAAACATCTCCACACAATTCTTGGTTGGGGATCAATTCCAGTTGGACCTTTACAACATATGGAAGCATATGTAAGCAGTGACGTTGGGGGTGAACAGCAAACATACATGGACACTCATCTTCAAGCCTTTGCAAGAGGAAATATGCAGAACAATACTGAGCAGACGAGACCCCACAGGTTTTTACCAAATGCAATGCTAAGCAATGTAGACAATGAGCATATGGAAGGATGGGGATATGGGTCCCTGAATGTTATGCAACAAAAGAACAGCATTTTCAAAGATTTGGGTTTTTTTCAAGAACCTTCACATCTGCAAAATAATCAGCAGATGAAGCTCAAGACAAAATGATGGCACCCATTAGCTTTGTGAAAATGAATACGTTCATGAATATTTTAGGCAAGTGTCATTGATGGGTGAGATTGATGCAAAGGTTGAAAGGGCAACAACAAACTGAAAAAATGTTATAACCCACTCATGTTTATAGCCTACGGTTATGGGTTCTCTAGAAAATCATAAATGTGAAGAAGTAAATTCAGAGCAAGAATTTCACAATTATTCCAAAAGACATGTAAATACAAGAAGATTGTCGCCAAGAAGTAATACTACTATAAAGAAGGTTGGAGGTGGTAGCATAGAATTTGATGAACATAGATGGTGCAGTTTGAAACACGAACACACAAAAAGATATTTAGAAAGAGTTGAATATTTTGAACTGTGGAGGCCACAATCAGCAGATATAAGAACAGAAATACTTAACATCTACAAGAAGTATCAAAAACTTCCTACCCAAATTTAGAATGATTTATCATTCATTGACTACTTGGATCTTCATCTAAAGCAACAAAATAAGACTGAATTGACAAAAAGAAAGTATTTGGAATTGGTTTGAGATCTCCTTGCAAAAGACCAATGCAAAGGTGTGTATGAAGAATTCCCAGCTAACCAAAATCATCAAATAGAAGGTCTTGAAAGAGAAAAACAATTAACTACCTTTGATTGCAATCTTCTCACGATCACATAGAAGATGTTACACAGGGTGCGAGTTTCTTCGTTGGTGATTTGGAGGTTAGCTTTGACAAACAGGTTGATGAGGTCGACTGCACACAAGGTTATAACAAGATGCAATCTTGGTATGATGAACCATATCTCTCTGATGCCCATGACATGAATGTAGAGGAACAATCTAAGATGACGATGTGAAATGATGAACCGCTTCAACATAAAAACAATGAAATGCATACCTTAGAGAACTAGCTGAAGTTTAGTAAAGGAATGGTTGTGGCATCATTGGTACATTATGATAGCACTCATAAGATGGTGGAAGGTCTTTATAAGAAGGTTCAAAAGGGGGTGGAAACAAATTGGCTGCTTGTTGATTTACAAGTGATCAAAACAGCCCTTGAAACTATGAAATAAGATTATTTACGTTTGCTTTCCGACATGGATAACATTCTTAAAATTGTTGAAATACATATTGATCAGCTGAACAAAGAAAGGAAGGAGATTATGGAGCTCAATAGAGAGCATAAGTATACTCATGAGGCATTAAATGATGCTCGGATATCCCTTCAAGAGGCACAAAATCATATTAGGATCATGAATCACTCTCAAGAACATGAGGATAAAAAACGACAAAATTTTTTCCTAGAGGTAATTGATGAACTTGATAGCATTCACTAGACGTATGATTTAGATAGTTGCCCCAAGTGACCAAGTTCCAAAACTTTAGATCACATTTAACTTATAAACTACCCTTTGTTTGAAGTAGACGTTGTTTGGATTTTCGATAATCCACTTTTTGAAGTAGAGGAGAGAGTTCCTCTTGGTTTCTAGGAAGAGGATGACCTTGATTCCAGAGATTCAGATCAAGCTACAATTCTTAATAGTGAACCTTGGTCATAGGATTGGTCTGGTGAAGTGACTACTATTGCCCCTTTTTCGTTTAGCATTTACATGGTTCCAAATTCTAACTTATATATAGGTTGGATGGATTTCATATTTCAACAGTTAAACAGGTCCTAGTGGATGATTAAGGAGAGTTATGTGTTGATCATAGGGAATGCTTTTTCAGCTTCATTCTTTCTCATGACCCCTATGTATTTGGGAATTCTCATGTTTCTTATCTGCGTTTTCTTCGTCATAAGAAACGTTCCTTTGCCTCTTTTCAGTGCAGAACCCTTTGCTCCACACTTATCCAGAATCCCTAGATCTTCTGGCATACCCTTTTCCCTCGTTGCTCCCCCCCCCAATCCTCCACTCTCAACTATCGTTCTCTAACCTCCCATATCATGACGCTTTATGACATTTCTAGGAAACCTCCTCTCTACTCCACTCCACCTCCCCACTGCCATTTGTTCACCTATTCTAGCATTATGGAGGCCATCAGATCTTTGAGATGCGACAAAGCAGTTGATGAAGAGGGTTTTCAGGCAGAACTTTTCAAACTTGGTGCTTCAGTTCTTGGATCTTACCTTCCTACACTCTTTAATAGAGTGGTTTGCACAAGGTTTCTTGATTCTTGGTCTAGACATGTTGTTTACCCTATTCACAAGTCTAGGTCTGTTTCTAATCCAGGAAATTACAGAACTATTATGATTGGTCATACTTTTGCCAAACTTTATGCCACTGTTCTGAACACCATGTTATCCAGTGAGCTTGATAGATGGAGATGTAGGGCGAGAGGTCAGGCTAGCTTTTGGGCAAACTACCAGACTATGGATCATGTTTTTACACTGCGGGCTATCATTGAGGAGGCTAGACACCGCTCTCGGAAGGTCTATTGTTGTTTTGTGGACTTCCGTAAGGCTTTTGATTATGTTCCTAGGTTGGCTTTATTTCAGCGGCTTCAGGAGATTGGGATTTCAGATATGTTACAGACTGCCATTTTGAGACTTTATGAAAAGGTTACTGGTAGGCTCAGAACTCTGGAGGGCTTTTCTGATCTGATTCAAAGCACCATTGGCGTGAAGCAGGGTTGTCCTCTTTCCCCTACACTGTTTGGCTTGTATATTGATGAGTTGGAGGATTTCCTTATGAAATCCTCTCAACCAAGAGATGGGTGTTATTTACATCAGGTTCTGATCTCTATTCTCCTCTTTGCTGATGATGTCGTTCTCTTGGCCTCTTCTCCCAATAGCTTACACAGACTCCTCGATAGTCTTGCTTCTTTTTGTACTCAGCGACAACTTGTGATCACTTTATCTAAGACACGGGTTATGGTCTTTAACTGTTTAAAGACCTCTCATCTCCATTTCTTCTTCTAGGGGAAAGAGGTTAAGATTACTCCCTCTTACATGTATCTTGGTGTGAAGTTCTTAGGACCACATTTCAGTTTGAGCCCTGCTATTCAGTCCAAAGTCAATAAGGGTATGGGCTCCCTGGCTTTGCTGGAGAGACAATGCTTCAAGTATCATTTTCAAGATATTTCGTCCAAGTTGTCCCTTTTTGACTCCTTGGTTCATCTGACAGTCCTCTATGGTTTTGTGGTTTGGGGACCTTCTCTTGTTGCTTCTGATTGGGCTTCTATTGAGCGGGTCCAGACATTATTGTTGCGTCGTATCATTAGGTGTCACAGATTCACCCCTCAGCATTGTTTTAGCGGAGTTTGGTGCTCATCCTCTCAAACTTGCCGTTATTTTTTACTTGATTTGGTTTCTTCATCGGCTTCGCGGTTTTATGGAGACAGGTGTTGACCGACATAGATACTCTTTTTTGGCATATTGTTCTTCGGTGGAGATTATGAGATCTGACACTTCTGCTAGATCAAGATGTTGGTACGCTCAGGCCACCTCTTTGTTGGGTTCGATCGGGATTGAGATTGATCGTCTTCCTCCCTATCAGTTTAAGCTAGATGCCCCAGCTCATCTTCTTCCCTCTCGTCAGGAATTGAATGAGCATGTCAGATAGGATATCTATAGGCAGTATATTACCACTACTTGGTGCCATCCCCTAGGTGGTTTGCAACCTAAGATGGCCTTTTATGCTGAGCATTTTCTTGTTATTCAGGATGTATTGTTGTTCACCCTGCCTATCTTTACCGGCGTTGGAATCATGCATTACAGTTCTCTTTGGGCTCTTTTAGGGTTGGTTCTCATCGTCTCAAGGCTCGAACTGATCACCATATGGATCAAGCTGATCGATTATGCCAATTATGCACTCTAATGGAGGTTGAGACCGAGACTCGCTTCATATTTCGTTGTCCTCATTACTATGAGATCAGAGGGAGATTCTATTGCCTTTTCAGAGACTGTTCTTCTCTCTCGATGTTCTTCAGTTATATTGATCAGCGGTGTTTGGCACTTTATCTTCAGGAGGCCACCCATCTTTGAGAGAATACCTTGCAGTCCTTTCATCAGAGATGGACTTCTAATCAGCTCATTACCACCTTTTCCTAACCCTTGTCTCCTTCGCGAGGTTTGAAAAGGTCTTCCACTAGTTCACATTCCAGATCTGTCAGACATTGTACCAGTCTCTATAGGCAGCATCAGTCCTATAGGGGTTCTTCACGGCATCTGAAGACTATGGATTGTCCACGAATGTACCTCTCTATTACGAATTTCTTTGTGACAATGAAGGACCCTTATTCCTTACTTTGTCTTTCTTTCTTCTTGTTGCTTTGTTCTTTTTCAGTCACCGTTTGGTGCCTTTGCTTGGTTGGCTCTTCTGTTTGTATGCTCAGTCCCATAAACCGTTTTGGTTTTTCGTGGACATTAATAATTTTATCTTATCTTATCTTATCTATCAACGTAATGATGGCAATACTTTCTTTTATGTGCCCTTGGTATTGATTTCAACTTTTGAACAGCTTGTTTCCTACATCATCTATTTAGGACGAGTCGTCACCACCTACTGGGGTATACATAGCTTCTAAGTACATTTTTATCTCATCGTATCAATTGGTTATGCCATCAGTGTTTGGGATCCAGGAGTTTATCCTATGGCTTGTTGAGAACTTGATTGCAGTTATATTCAATTTGAGGTTGGATGCAGTGATGGTCATAGTTGTACAGTCTATAGATGTGGCATTTTTTCATAGAGTTATATGGGATCTAAGGATCTGATTGAGAGATGGATTGCAAAGTGACACCTTGCTTCGCAGTGTGGTCGTAATTGTTTTCAAATTGGGCTATAGGGCTACCTATAGACTCGTATGGGATCTGGTACTGATTGCTTGAAGACAAGCAATTTTAAGGAGGGGAGATTTGTAATGCCCCCTTTTTGGGACATTAGAAAAGTAAAAGACATTTGTACAATATTCACTTTAAGACAAGCAATTTTAAGGAGGGGAGATTTGTAATGCCCCCTTTTTGGGACATTAGAAAAGTTAAAAACATATTTGTACAATATTCAAATTGACTTAGAGAGCATGGACTTAAATTATAAAGATCAATTAAATATTATAAAGTGGGCTAAAAAGGACAAAGAGAGATAAAACAAAAGGCCAAGAAGGGAGTCGAAGAGTCACAGTTGTGAAGATAAAAGATGACTCATTCATTTGGCATACTTGATTTATGATTCAATTTCAATTTTCTCTCTTGTGAAAGTTATTCAGAAAGCTTCAACTTTCAGCTAGTATGAAGAGGTAGCCCCTTGTGCCGACAAACAATGGATGCAAACCCATTTTCCAAGGAAACATCAATTCAGGTGTTTCATATGTGCTTTCAAGTTCTTATTCTAGTATTTCAATCTAACTATTAAACTATAACTAAGATTAGATTTGTTAATGTCGGTTATCGTATTGTAATTTGCAATAACATATTTTAAGGAGTTTATAAGAGTTTGCTGGTTTTATATTACTGGTTTGTAACGCATTGTTATGTGCTCAAATCTTGAATATAATTTTGAAAATAATAGGTTATTATCTTGTGGAGAATCTTCTGATTTATTGTTGTATCGTATTGCATTTGCCTATTTGGGTTTTGAATATTACACTCAAGAAGACGCTAGGTAAATATTTGTTGGAATTTCTACTGGTTTCGATTGTGTTTATAATACATTTACAATGTTCAGTCATGAATATATTGTTGAAAAGGAAATCAAATAAATGTCCAGTTTGGGATATTTCATCTTGTCAAATAAGTTTAAGGCTTGTGTGAATAAACAAGTAAAATAAATACTTAACATGAGAAAAATAAAATACCACAATCAACAAACTGAAGACGGAATAACACCTTATGAACTCTAGCTTTGCAAGTGTTGAAAGCTTCGAACGTTCACCCAAATTATATAACTGCAACTAAGCTTTTACAGTTTGGAAAAGTCAAACATTTTTATTTTTTCAGAACTAGTGATTTTTTCTTTAAAAATTTGTTGTTTTCGACTACAAAACATGTAGATCATGAAGAGCAAATGCCAAAAATTTCAGAAAAATCAGTTCTGTTTCCAACTTTTTTAATTTTATTCTAAGGTGTATTTTGTCTGTTGTCTGTAGGATAGCAGCGAGCAGCGTCCATTAAAAAATACACTTGCTCTGCTAGAAAAATCAAACTTTTGCCCCCTTCAAACTTTGCCCATGGATGTTAATGAGGTTGGTGCAGAGATTCAATGTAAGGGGAATTTCTACATGGCGCTAATACCCCTTCATAGTTGAGTCTGATTAAGAAGTTTCACCCAAATAAAGTGGAATTTACTTAATTAAGACATGCAATGAAAAGAAATTAACGTCAAAATATTTTTGCGAGTCATGATCTCCATAGTTTAAAATAAAGTAATTATTCAACCTTAAAAATCCCCATCCTCACAAGTCTGCCTGTAATGTGTGTTAAGTTATTATGCTTATTTTGTCACGCTTCCTTTTTAAGGATGGCTTTTGCCATCAGGGATCCCACACCAGCCTACTTAAATAAATTTAGATCAGCATAAAATTATGTTAATTTGTTCTTGCAACATAGCACAACCTAATTTTTCGACAGGCATCTTCATATTCACACAATCAACGCCAACTATCATAGTAGTCCCTCATATCTAGAATTGCTATGCCATTAATTCCCTAGTGTGCGATACCTTATGAGTACTGGATTTCTGACTACCTTATCTCTTATTTAAGTCCATGATCATTCATATAATCTTAACTAAACTGGACTGGGCGGCATCCAAAGCATTAATATAGTACGTATAAGAGTTGGTTGCTAGCTTTTTATCTCAAATGTGCCTAAATTCTTGGTAGAGCCTATTGGAAGTAGCCATCCAATTTGGAAGTGGCTTATTATTAAGCATTTGCACATTATTTCAAATTATATAATTCTCAAGCACATTATTTCACTACAGGTGGCATTAGACCATGATACTGGGGGCAAAAAAAAATTACTCCAGATGAAATTGTGTAAGCTTTTATCACTTGCAAATTTGCAAAAAGCATTACTAAGTCATGGAAAACAAATGTTTTACATGAATGAATGTTTGAATTAGAAACATGCTAGAGAAGCATGCTCTTGAGGAAACACATGTTTCACAATTAAACTAATTAGCAGCAAAAATGCTCTCCAAAATCTAGCAATTGTCTGTTGGAAATTTTCATGGATCACAATGTTACCAGCATAACATAATTTATTTCATACGCAGTGGCCACAATTTTGCTTCTCCTTAATATCCCCAGTAATCATTTTTAATTTCTTCATCAAACTGTTTCTTGAGTTCTGGGTACTCTGCAAAGTACTCATCTGCAGTCATGGTTGTAATTTTCTTCTGTAGACACAAGATTGAGTTCCCAAATTATCACAAAATTCACATGGAAAAGAAAAGAATCCAAACCAACAGAAGCATAATATTAAAGCTCAGAACAAACTGACCTTCAGTTCCCGAATCTTATCAATTTCCTTGTCCAGCCTTTCTGTCTCTTGCAATGATTTTTGTTCTGCTTCTTTAGCCTCCTTAAGCTACACAAAAGAAAGAAGAATTCAGCCCACTGAATTGTACATGAGAACTTTTACATCAAATCCTTTATAGACCAAACATCATTTATATGTCCTATCAAAATATGTTTACAAGTTTCAAAGTTATTGGCAAATTCTCTAAGTTTCAAAGATTATTGGCAGGCTTGTCCACTTCAAAGATAATTTATCTATGCTTTGTTTTGCTATATTGATACAAAACTTCATGTGTAAACTGCAATATATACGTATAAACAGAAATAAAGTCATTACTGTCTTATCACGTGATGAATTACAGCAAGCACTTGACCAAGGGTTACCGAAGAACCGAAGATCTTACAATATGGAGATAGAATACATCCATATAGGTGCAGTTTTAAATGAAAAGATCAACTTAGAAATCATTGGAAGACTACCCAAGAAGTAAGATGCCAAAAAGGATAAAGCAATCATGATCACAAATATCTGTTAGTGGCATAGAATACCCTTGCAATCAACCATTACAGTCAATGAAACATGGATCCCAAGCACTTGACCAAGGATTACCAAAAATCTTACAATATAGAGATAGCATACATCCATATAGGTGTTGTTTTAATTGAAAAGAATAACTTATAAATCATCCGAAGACTGCCCAAGAAGAAACATGCCAAAAATGACAATCAAGCAATCGTGATCACAAATATCTGTTAGTGGCATAAATTGAAGGTATAATGTCCTTGCAATCAACCATTACAGTCAATGAAACATTTGATAAGAATAGACAGTTATAGATGACTATACAAAAAGGTAGAAATTTTGCAAGTTCCCAAAATCACAAGAGGACCATTAATGAAAAATGACATTACCAGGAAACTCATACCACAATCACCTAGTAATTATTCTTCCATCTAATACATTTCCCTGTCTTGGAGACAAACATGGGGACATCTTTAACACCGATAGAACTTCATAAAAATTCTGTAGATATTTATGCATCATCCCTTTAAAATTCCTATTTAAGTTTGTTAAATAGCCTATTAATTACTAATATTTTTCTCAGGTGCTAATAACTGGATGAAAAAAATCCAACAAAAAAAATACCAATCGGCGTGTACTTAAAATTTACATTAAAATGTCAACTTTGTGAATAGCAGGCAAGTATCTTTAAGATACCTTTGCGAACAGAAGCTCTATGAATCATGAAACAAGACTCGTACTCAGCACAGACAGGCAAGTATCTTTAAGATACCTATGCGAACAGAAGCTCTATGAATCATGAAACAAGACTCGTACTCAGCACAGACTTGGCAAGGTTAAACCCAACTTGGGAGACCAAAAATTAGCACGCCTGGGAAGGACTCGGCAAAATAACAGTTTCTAGTGGATCTCACCTAGAGAGAGTTCTTAGAGAGTCACAGGCACCACTCAGGACTCGCCAGGATTCGCAGATTCCTGGGTCTAACTTATGAATTAGTAAGGCGTGTGAAATACTACTATCATGTGATAGTGTAACCATGCATTGAACTTATTCAATTAACTTGTTAAACTAATTTAATTTCACAAATATATATATTTAGCTTGTTAATTTTGTCATGCTCCAACTACCCCTGTAGCATTTTTTTTCCACTTTCTTATACCCGAGAGAACTTCCTCCAGATGACTACAGAGAACAGTCTTCTCCCTATATTTACAGGGATTGGCATCAACCTAGCATATTCTGAAATAATACAGCTTTGAACACGTATACAACATTAGAGAGAACTGAAATAACACTGCCTTGAACACATGCACAACTACAATATTAGAGACGTACTCTTGTTCATGATTTAATGGACGAGGTAACTGATTATAGAAAATGGTAATGGCAGGCTACTAGGGAAGGGCTGAAATTGTACTTGGATGTTGCACAAGACGACAATGCAGGATTGAGGCTGGTTTTCTTATAAGAAATACTCTTATATTTGAAGGTTTTATACATCTTGATTTGGAAACAAATAATGAGGCTGAGTGAGGTTTTGCTAGCCAATTTAAAAGCATTGGATGTGGAAGGATACCACAAGTTATAAGTTAAGAGGATTGCAAATTAGGAAAGGAAAAAGTTAACAGAAAAATTGCCCTATTTGGCCTATACGGTCATTTCAAGAAGCTGCATTTTGAGATAAAAATTTGATCACACTACACAAGCTCATTGTCAATAGAGAAAAATGAGTTGGCACATTAGATTAAATAGATAGTCTGCCCATTGCCTTATGTGGGGATACTACTATAATGATATGCCAATGTTTTCCTACTTTACATGCTTCTGTAAACTTCTATGATATTATTATCGAAGGTGATGCAATTACATCAGGCTTTGCAAGAGCTTACAGCAATGGTTTTTTGTGTGAATGTCATATGGTGGCTTGGCACAGCTCCTCTCTGTTGTATTGTTTTTCTTGAAGGGTGTCTCAGTACAAGGTAATGACTCATAAGGAAACAAGAAGAGATTAGCTTTGTTTTCTTAGTGTTTCAATTTAAAAAGTATGGGTTAAGGAGATTTTCAGTTGATCATACATGGGCAAGCTAACAGTAGTAAAACCTGTCCCTGAGGCCGTAGATTTGCGTGACAATTGTAAGCACAACAATTGTGATTCAATAACAGGAGATTGCTAAAAGAAATTAAAGGGGGTGTGCTAAGTGTGGAAATTGGAAGCTCTCCTGCAGCATCTAACATCTATATCTGTAGAGGACAAAAAACAATCCTGCTCCAGGCGAATTACCAGTGCATGGGGAGTGGAAGAGATGCTTATAGATTTGAAGGGTTTATAGCCCTATTGGAGCTTGTGAGAGCAATCAATGCATTCTACCAAGATACCCACCTAGTAATGAAAAATATAGGAGCTTGCCAGTGTACTAGTGTGCTTGAATTAACCAATGGATGCAGGCTGCCAGTATTATAAGATAGGAATGTAGTTTACTAGTTTGTGCTCTGCATACAACTGAGGTAACAAAAGGTATCCATTTCATGATTTGGATAGAAGTGCCACATTTTACCCAATAGAAGTTGTAAACATTTCTACCAATGATGTCCATAATAAAGCTGGTAGACACTGTTTTGTCCACCACATCGTCTGATTTTTGAGGTGGGCAACTCCCCTAAGGTGCAGCATGTGGCTGGTTTTTGGTTCTGTTTAAGCTCTTTTTCGTTATATCTTGGGGATGCAATAGTTTAAAATGGTAGGGTTTCCTGTCATGTGTGTCAGTTTAAAGACTAGTTTATCTGCTATGTAAAAGTTGCTTTTGTTAGTATATTTGTTGTTTAGCAGGCTGGGGCCCCTTAATAGAACCCTGATTAAACCAAAAACATATCATTAGAGACATGAATGATCCCTGAGCTGCTGCCCACTAATAAAGCAACAGCACTTTACCAACATTCACATGGAATCAAGTCCCCTGTGCCTCTGGATGTTGTATTTGAATCAAACTCCCATAATTCACAAGTTTAACAACCCAAAAAAGGCCACTGACATTTGGATGGCAAACCAAAAGCCACTACCAACCAAAAGAATCTGAAAAACATTAAAGGCACCAAGCAACGTATATCCAGATAATGGAAGTTCCTTGTGAAGCTAGCTAGATAAGCAGAGGGAATAATATTTTCTATTCAAAAAATTAAATACAAAGAAATAGTAAAAGAAGCTGCAATTTATCCTTTTTGTCAGCAATTTGACTATCACTTGATCCAAAATTCTGATTGACCAAGTTTGCAATCAAAGTACAATGGTCTGATATATAGTCAAATTAAAATTCCAACATAGAAATCATGGAAACGTACTCCTCGTCACCAAACTGTTTGGCACATTTAGCTCCTACGCTTGCATACCACCCAACCCCTGAATGTGGCCTTTGATCCTTCTCGATCAAGAGAGATTTGTTTGGGTAAAATCCACCATGCTACCAAACTCTCCTAGTACTCGATTGTCTTGTGATCGATCAAATGCAAGACATTAAGTGTAGACAAAAGCCTATATTTGTTAAAGTTTGTAGCTTCCATAGGGATCCTCATCTCTCGAAATCTGGACATTATTACCGTTATTGTCATCTTCAGCTGAAAAGGACACTTAAGTTTAATTTGTAATATTAAACGTAAATTACATGTGTCATTCACATGCATTGAGGCATGAATATTCGAAGAGTTATAATTAATTATAGGAGTTATGAGAATGTCAAGAGACCTTCGGTTATAATGTGAAGAGTCTCTCCTATTGTTATATATTCACATCAAACAAAGGATATTGTACACTTGAACTTTTATATCAATAAAATGATATTTTTTGTTGTGTGGCTGGGTTTTTCCCTTCATTCTAGAAGGGTTTTCCCAGGATATTTTTGGTGTTTATTGTATCAACATTGGATCTTTCTTATTGTTGTTTATTATCATTGATTTCTGGGCTCCAGTTTTAACATGGTATCAGAACCAAGTTGACATCGGCAATAAAGGATAATGTACAACGATCTAGAAACACTAAAATTCAAGGAAGGAGTCTTTCTATAGTAAAACATTCGTCCAGCACCCCTGGGCAACCATCTGTGCTTTGGATGACTCTGTCAAGTCGTGGCTGGGATACTGATAACTTGGGCTCTCTATGTAGGAAGTCTTAGCGAATGGGAAAGAGTTAAGCCATTCGATCAGGACTTTGACAGTCTGCACCACATTGTAAAGGCAAGCAGAAACATAGCAAAAATTGCAGCCATTTTCATGACTTATGTCAAGAAAAGCATGCAAGGCCAGTACCGTGTTCTAATAAAGAAGATGACAATTTGTGTTTGATAACCAGAGATTTGTACTTCTGAATGGTAAGTGATCTAGTAAAATTACGCTTGACATCAGTTTTAAACTGAATCATTTTTTTTTTTCCTTATTATGTCAACATTTTGGTTCCTTTCTGAATATTGATGGTTACTCTTGTAATCATCGCTCTTTATGGTGGTTGGTGCTCAATTCATTATTGAGTGGTGCTATACCAAGCGTTCATATTCTCTTCGAACATTCACGATGGTTCCCACCATGCAAAATGCAGCTTCGATAATCGGGTCATAATCTCCATTCAGCAGAGATGGCAGTAAATATTCTCAAGGTTTTGATTGACAAGGAGAACGCGACTGCAGGAGGGACGGTTGTGGGTGCTAAAATTGCATAAAATTAGATCCTCTCTGCTCACCTCCCCTCTTCTATTAGCAATTGCCAATTTTTTTTTATATAGTGATTATGTGCAGTTCACGATTTTGTAAATGCTATTTTGGTTGCAAAAGTTGGGGGAATTTCAGGCTTGTCTTTCACGTTTTCCCTCCATTACAGTTTCCTCCAATAATAGCGCTTATTGTTCAATGGGTTTTTTTTTGGCATCTATTGTTTGAAGATCAAATATTGCTTGTTTAATCGCTGTTGGTAGAAGAGGGGCAGAAAAAGAACATCAAGAGAAAAGCGAAATAAAACGGTGCTTTTAGAAATTATTAGCACAAGATGGGTTCCCGCTGGAATGATAACAGGCCATGATCATATTTTCTCTGACAAAGAAAGACAAAGATAGGTGCTAACAATTTGTAGATCTCCCTTTGGCCCTATCGGTTTCTACCTTAACTCTTTCTGACCTGTCAAAAGCAGCAGTTACATAGGAGATGACGATGTATGTCAAACGGATATTCATGCCATGTGTCCATGTTTCTACATTATATTTCGATTCCACGTAATTGTTGGTGAAGACTATGATAAGTCACCACCTAGTATCTTATGTGATTCCATGCGTGTAACTGTCGTCTCTTTTGAGCACTGGAGCAAAGCATATCAGAGTTCAGCTTTGTCAGGGACAGCCACACATGCTGCCAGACCTCTTGCAAATTATGATTACTGGACGTGGACAACAATTTTTGTGCATCCAGATATAAGTATCATTCTGCTATGTCTATTGTGTATATTATTCATGAGATGAAATTATATACAGATAAGAACTGGAATAATATTTAGATTAGAATTGATTTGTTTACTGAGAATAGTGAATGTTAAGTAATAACTGTTTTTTTATTCTTCCTGAAGCTGTGAAAGTTGTCAGTAATGGAGGGAGGAAGATTAATGCTTAAGTGCCTTCTAGTTTGTAGCAAGAGGGCTACAATGATTGTTGAATGGACCTTGTTTGACATCAACATAGAGATTAGTATTACTCTTGTAGAGTTCCTGATTTTTTTTATATATAACTGGAAATAATATACTTATTGTATCAATATTTCTAATATGATAGATTGATCTTAATCTCTCTTGATTGTTGGATGTAACGAGATAAGGATTACAACTTCAGAGGGAAAAGTTGAGCTTTAGAGGAAGCTTCCATAATTAAGAGGGAGTACTTATGGAATCCCCTTCATTCTCATATATGCTTGTGATGCTTGTGGTATTTATAAAATTTGAGACTTAAATGAAATCAAGTCTTAGTTTGTTATTGCCTATTTTATTCTTGTGTGAATAAATGAGATTGTAAGATCAGCTATGATAACTCTTTCACTATGCGATAGTAAGCATCATGTTGAGAGAGTCCATGATGTCATCGCGTTGAGAAACTCTGTGATGGGAGTTGGATGTCATGTTAAGAGATTCCATGACAGTTCACGTTGAGAGAGTCCATGAATATGAGTAATTGTTATAGGTTTTCATGTTGAGTGATTACATGAATATACTCATTGTTATAGGTTTTCATGTTGAATAACTCCATGAATTATGTTTTGAATTCGTATGATCAGAATTTATCATTAACATTTTCTTTGTTGCAGCTTTGTGTGACTAATCAGCTAAAGATCTTTCTCTCGAAATCTGGACGTTATTACCGTTATTGTCATCTTCAGCTGAAAAGGACACTTAAGTTTAATTTGTAATCTTAAATGTAAATTACATGTGTCATTCACATGCATTGAGGCATGAATATTCGAAAAGTTATAATTAATTATAGGAATTATGAGAATATCAAGAGACCTTCGGTTATAATGTAAGAGTCTCTCCTATTGCTATATATTCGCATCAAGCAAAGGATATCGTACACTTGAACTTTTATGATCAATAAAATGATTTTTTTTGTTCTGTGGCTGGGTTTTTCTCTTCATTCTAGAAGAGTTTTCCCAAGATATTTCTGGTGTTTATTGTATCAACATTATTGTATCAACATTGGATCTTTCTTATTGTTGTTTATTATCATTGATTTTTGGGCTTCAGTTTTAACAATATTCTCCCCTAGAATAAACTACTTTACTCTAACAAAGTAAATTGAGTTGTATGTGGACCATTTCCTCTCAAAAGAGAAGTTAACTCCTACCATTTCCTCTCAAAAGAAAAGTTAACTACAAACTCATAAGAAGAAACAAATGGCCAGTCCAATAGTCGGGGATGGAGGCCCTATAGATCCACAAACGAATCGGGTTTTATGTACCAAAGTCTCCCTGTCCAACGTTGATTAAATCTATTTTTGTTGACTGTTGAACCCCACAACTCCTCGAAATCGGCTACAACCAAAAGACCTATCAAAATAGAGAGAACAAGTAACCAATTTTGCTATACAAATGCAACTAAGTGGCTGATATGATAATCTCTTGATAATTGATTACAATGTTCAATGTACAATATTGGATCCTTGTGAAAAGGATAAAAAGAAAACTAGGTGAGGATTTTATTGTATCAAAACAAGTGTCATCATCCTATGCTAAGAGGCGAAAATGTGTGACCTAAGAATAAAAAAGAATGTCCTGAGTTTAGCTAAAATGTAATGAAGTAAATAGGGGACCTAAAAATTCAATTAATGATAATTAAATGTCTGGTGATTTTCTTATTTCCCTCCCCTTAAATATAACTAAAGGAGGGTTTGACCCTTCAGTGAAATAGTGGGGCTAATAGCCTGTAGAGGTTACAGGCAAGGTTCAAAAAATTTGTTGTTCTGCATGACTTAGTCCAAGGGGAAGGAATTTTAGTTGAACTTTCTTCCGGAGCATAGATACAGGGTGTTATGCAAGATGAGGACAAAGACGGGAATCTACAAGGGACCAACTGGGCGGGGCAGATGACCGCTGATTTGCCTTCTCAGGTTCAAGATATCAAGGATCTCAATATGTCTCGGGTTTTGCCATGGCCCCTGTTCCATTAAAGACAAAGGTGGCCTCAGATTTTGGAAAGGCTGACAACCAACAAGCCTCCACCTGTTGTAGGCCTACAGCAGAAGCCCCTTAAAAAGGTCTTTAAACAAATTTGCAACAAGTGGATGAAAGACTGATCAAGAAAAAGTCCAGATCATTGGATACAATGGTTGAGTCGAGATCTGTAAAACTCATTGATTCCCACTTCTCCCTTCAATGTGGAATGTAAGGAAGTTGAACAACATACCCAAACAAAAGGTTGTTCGGGAGTTGATTGCTTCTCATGTCTCTGATATTGTTTTCATTCAGAAAACTATGTTCAACAGTTGATAGACTTGATACTCTGGTGATAAAAGCTTCTAGTATTTGGTCTCTCGAGGTGAATGTGAATTCTTGGGCACCCAAGGTAGTCCTAGCAGATTGACTCTCTCCTCAGATTCTAAAAATGTTGTCCCGCAATGGTAGATTTCAAGCCAATCCTCTCTTCTCCATAGTTGCTACTAGCTTGGAGTCAGGTAAAACCTGACTTCTCACTAATGTTTATGCGCCTACCAATATTTTAGGCAAATTGCGGTTGTGAGGTCACATCACATTTGTTTGTTTTCTAGTACCCTATATTCCTTGCGTTATTGTTGGAGACTTGAATGTAGTTTGTAGCTTGGATAATAAAAGGGGGGGTTTGGCTAGTCTTGACCATTCTGCCACTCTCCTTAATGAGAAAATAGAATTCTTCAATGTGATTGATGTCAAGCTGGGTAATGGTATCTACATTTTGAATAATAGAACAAGAGTGGAAGCAGTTTTTTGAGAGACTAGATACATTTCTTGACTCTTGCTTCTGTCTGAGTGATAGATGGAATACTACTTCAGAGATTTTGGATTGGAGAGGGTTTGATCACTGGCCAATTAAAATCTCCATGCTTCCTTCTGCAATCTCAAAATGTACCTCCTTTAATTTTCAGAAAATGTGATTGCGTGATCCTTCTCTCCAGTATTTAATGATTGACTAGTGGTGTGAAGAGGAACCCTCCCATGGCACAGCTATGTATACTTTTGTCAAGAGATTTCAATATGTGATGTATAACCTCAAAAGATGGAATTGTCAAGAGATTGCAATATGTAACGTATAACCTCAAAAGCTGGAACAGACAGTTTTGGAAATCTTCACTTCAACAAAATGGCAATGCAAGCTCAGCTTGATTCTATTACTTGAATAATCTGTTATCAGGGGTTTCCCCTAGGCTACGGCAATTCAAAAATGGAGGAATGGGAACTTGGAGAGGAGATCTTTTGAAACAACAATCCAAAATTGATTGGCTTCAGGAAAGAGATAAGAATATTGCTTCTTTCATAACTCTGTCAGGACTAGACAACATGGCAAATCCTATTACCTCTTTGTTCTCCTGAGGGGGCTCATCTTTCTTCTTTGGGTAAAATCTCTCGGGAAGCATTTCACCCTGTTTAAGAACAACTCCCTCCCTGCTAGAGAGGATGAGTCCTCTATTCTTAGTTGCTTCTCCTCACTTGTTTCCAATGAAATGTATAGAGCTCTCACTCGCCCTATCTTGCAGCAGGAAGCAGAAGATGTGTTTTGCATGAAGAAGGTAAAAACTTCAGACCCTGGTGGCTTCCCAATCTAATCTTTTCAAGAATTCTGGAAAATTACTAAACTCGACCATCTAGCAGAAGTTTGGAAGTCAACAGGGATAAGTAAATATTAAGGGCTATGAATGCTACTTTTATTACTCTGATTCCTAAAAAAGAGAAGGCAAACATAATAAATTAGTTTAAACACATTGCACTATGTAATGTGGTTTTGTTGAGAGACTCTGATCTCCAATTTGCAAGGTGGTTTTGTCCTAGACAGACAAATTTTTGATGAGATAGTGATTGTAGCTGAAACCATTCATTCTATAGCAACTTCTAAAGAAAAGGCAATGTTTATCAAGTTGGATATGCCAGAAGCTTATGATAGATTAAATGAACCTTCTAACAAATAATTCTTTTAGCTTTTGGATTTTGTGGAGAAAGTGTGGATTGGTTCACAAGTTGTGTCTCTTCCACCTCATTTTCAGTTCTGGATGATGGAGATCCTTCTGTGTTGTTTCAGGCTTCCAGGGGTCTTCAACAAGGAGACCCCTTCTCTCCCTTATAGTTTATCATCATGGTTGAAGGGCTTGGTAAATTTAGAGTTAGACAAGGCTTGATTCAAAGATGGAGCTGGGGCAATAGTCTGCCTCCTTATAAGCATCTCCAGTTTGTTGATGACACTACTCTCATTAGCAGAGCTAGCATCAGCGAAGCTGTTGAATTTAGGAGACCCTTGGACGCCTATTTGGCTACCTCGGAGCAAAAGATTAATCAGGTAAAATCTTTTATTTCTTCTCCAATACACCTTGGGCTATTCATAAAAAAATTGTTAAATTCTCACATTTTGGATTAGGCCTCTTGCTCTGGTATGGGATCTCAGTTGATAGAATTCTGGCAAGAGATTCTAGATATAAATTTCAGAAGAGGGTTGGCCATTGGACCTGTAGGTGGCTCTTGTCAGCAAGCAGATCGACTTCTGAAGTCAGTAGTTCAAGCTCTAAATATTTACAGATGTTTTGTGGAAGTTGCCCCCTCTAGCTTTGTTAAGGAGTTCAGTCCTCTCTCACGTCAATTTCTTTGGTCAAGAAATTTCCTTGCTTCTAAATGGAATCTGGTAAGATGGGAACTAGTCAGCAGGCCTAAGCAAGAAGGAGATCTTGGTCTTAGGCCTGCAGGTATTATTAGATAGATTCTAGCTGCAAAGTTGTGTACGTGATGTTGTACATGTCAAAATCAAGATTGAGCTGGAATTCTCTCCCATAAATAACTAAGGGGGTGAACGGTGTTGATGCTCCCTGGTGACGTTTGGAGGGGAAGTGTATGATTTGGGATACTCTTAAAAGAGGTGCAAAACTCATCAAGGAGGGCCTCGTTTGGATTTGTATGTAATATTTGGGACAGATCCTCATTTCAGGCAGAATCATTCCTTAGTTTTGGAATCTTCAACCCCTTGTCCAATAGTTTGAGTGAGGCTGGTTGGAACAGGGTAGTAGATTTTAAAACCCTCATGCTCAGGAGGCAGGTGGAAGTCACTTATAAAGATCCTCATGAATGGGCTGTCAGGGGCCCTGAGGAGAGTCAACAACAACTTAAGGAGATTTTAGCTGGAAGATTATGTAGTGGCCTGGATTGCAAGTTTTGGCTTGGAGTCCAGATCCAAAGGAAAAAATTTCAGTTACTTCTCCATACCTTGCATTGGATGGTAAGCTCTATGGTCAGGGAGGTATGCCCTGGTAGAAGCAGTTTTGAAATATTTTTTCTTGCCCTAAGTGCAAATTTTCCTGTCTTGTTGCCCAACATGGATACCCCCACCTGCAAGAATTTAAGGAAAAGAGGCTTTCAGGCCCATCAATTTTTTCTACCATCATTCTCATTCGAAAGAGATCTGGCATTTATGGTGGGAAGCATGGAATCATGCTTGTCTTCATGCTACCTCTTTGGTGGGACTTTTGGGAGAGCCATAGTCAGCCCACAAAGAAGACTTCTTTTCTCCAGACTGCTTGGATTATTTCCCAAACTTTTTTAATCTAAAAACCATGGTTAGAAAGGAATCAGCAAATCTTTAAAGGTTCTAAAATTGATGGCCTCTTGGTGTGGGGAAAGATCGCCAACAAACTTCAAGAGACTATTTCTGCTAAGTATGATTTGTCTTCTCCTGTAGAGGATTGTGATCTGGTGACATTCTAAACAGAAAATTTGTAGAGGGAAGATGGCACCCACGTATTGGGGGTGTTTTGAAGGTCAATACTGATGGGTCATCTAGAACAAATCCTGTCAAAGCGAGAATTGGTGGTATTGGCAAGAGTTGAGACCATTCTAGTTTACACAGAGTTGAGAGAGGTGTTCTTTAGGTTAGAAATGGAATATTTGAATGATCGTCAATTTGATGAAGCTTCTTGGCAGTTCGACTTGTAGTAGCTAAGCAGATCCTGAATCTTTGTGGACTCTAAATTTTATTTCTTTCTATCATATTCCTAGGGAGTAGAATAATGTGGCTGATTGCCTAGTTAAGTGGGTTTTTGAGTGCTTAGGGGTATGGAATGTGGATAACTGGAAGGCCTGTCCCCCAGAATATTTGGAGATTCTGTGAAAGCTAATTAGAGAGGACGGAAACAAGTAATTGCTATATAATTGTTGGCTTTTCTTGAATAACCAAAGGAGAAACTAAAAATCAAAGGAATGACAATATTGAAACAGTTGATGTTGTAAATCGATGATACTAAAGGTTCTTTCTTTTAGAAAGGCTTAGCAAAATTTTATGTCACATTTTAAAAGAGAAAATCAGTTGACAATTATAGATGCTTTTCCAATGGCATGAAAAGGGTGCTATACTAAATACTATATTCCAGAACTAAAGAGTGTGCTACAATTGCAGAAAGCATTTACAATGTAAGAGATAAAATTGTAAAGCATATGCCAGTTCAGGATTAACATTAACAATGTCAGTTAAGTGGCCTCCAAAAAAATTGAAATAAAATATCAAACAGGAGAAAATCTTTATTTTCGTATTAAGCTTATATCAGTGAAATAAAATAACTGATCCGCTCTATCTTGAATTAGAGGGAAAAAAAACTGACATTCAAAAATTTGTTCCTGGACCAGTGCACTGACATTAAAGAAAGGCACTATTTAATTCTCTCAGTCCTTATACATACGAAGATTATTGCCCAAAAGAAAACTTAAAATATGATTAAGATAATCAGTCAGGTATGTCTGGGTGAACCAGGGAGAAATTATCTTCAGATGTGTTAGAAGAGCAAAGGAACATACACCCACAACAATAGTTGTATGATTTAAATTTTAGAGTGTAGACAAATAGCCCCGCCACCTAAAACAGCTCATATAGTATTTTAGAGAAAGAGCACATGTGGGGTCAACTAATTGATTCACTCTCTTAGATAAGATAGAAAACACTGAGATTCAAAATTTGCCTTCTAGTCAATCCCATTGGTAATAAAGAAACTGACCAATTCTTTCAGGCCTTCAATATCTGAACATTATTACCCCAAAAAACCTAAGAGTATGGTTACGAAAATCAGTTTGGTACATCTGGATGATCCAGGAAGAACTGATATTCACATGTTATACAAACATAAAGGAACATCCACAATTACATAGAACAAAAGTTATGCTATCAACATAATGGACAAATAACCCACCTTCTAGAGCTACTGAAAGAATAATATAAAGCCAGTTAGGTAGAACTTAAATAAAATGTTTTTAAAAGACAAGCTGTCAACTAGAGAGAAAATCGTAAAATTCACAAGTTTGTTTTCCTGGACAGGTAAATTGGCAATAAAGAATCCTAACATATCTAAGTGTGTTAGATATGTGGTACAATCACAAACGAACACCCCACATAATATTATCAATCTGATTTAGAGTCCACACAAATAGCCCCACCTTCTAGAATAGCTGCAACAATAATAATAATATATAAAGCAGGATAAAAGTTGAAAAAACAGAGCATCTCAAAAGACAATAAGCAGTGAGCTAACTGATTCTGTCTTAAACTAGAACGAATACACTAAAATTTAGAAAATGCTCTTCTGGACCAGTTCATTTTTAATTAAAATCTATACCCAAACAAAATCCAATAACTACCTAAGATATTTATCTTTTAAGACATTGTACGAAAAATGTAAGAATAAAATGTATTAGTTTCGTGTTCATTCTCACCAAGGCATCGAATTTTGGCTTGTATTGTGGAGTGACTTTATCCACATATTTGGGGATTTCAATACCTGACAAGAAACAAATAAAATAAAATATTACACCAATCAAAACAAATTCAAGAACATATTAAAATGTGGGAGATGATAAAATATAAAACAAGTACATAAAGATCACTAGATCTATTTTATCTAAACATTTAGCACATAATTTGTGCCGAGGCTTATTCATTTTCTTGTACATGCTATGCCCTTAACCCGCAGTTTGTACTGGGACATATACCAACCAATTTTGAATCACATTATATTTATTTGGTCATTGAGATTTACAGTATATTATAAATGATTACCTATGTTCCATAGTATTTCCGAGAGAGGGATGAGTTATAGGGGCAACAATGGAGAAAAACTATGTTACCCGGGGACGTGCTTCTGGCCCTAAGTATGTCATGACTCCTCCCTAAATGAGACCCAACAACTATAAATGATTAAATAAATATAAGAAATAATATAATGTGATATATTATTAAGATGTAACTAAATAATATATAATCAAGTATTATGAGATAATTAGTAATATCATTACAAATAAACGTACATACCTACATAAATTGTGGAACATCAATAATGAAATACATGCATAATCCATGTGATCTTGATTACCATGTTTCTATGGAACCGTTACAATGCATCCTTGATAATAAAAGGCATTGAGTCATCAAAATAAATGTCATCAACAAATATATGGTTAATCCATTTAGTATTAAATAACATCATTATCAAAGTATTAATGTTGTATATTTTCAAGACAAAATAATAATCTATTACCTAATTGATTTCTATTAACAATAATAATATCTAATAATTTATAATTTTAAACAATCCCTAATATAAAATACATATTATATATCTTGATCGCATTTAACCAAAGTACTTGATCAAATAGGTGGCGCCCAATTGGATCAGGGGCCCATGAGAAATGAGGAAGCATGATGAAGTGCTTAGACAATTTATAAGGAACTATTTAGAAAGGGGAGTGAAAAGGGACTTGAAGGGGGAGTGGCGAATAAAATTAGTAGGGTGGCATTATATTTTTAAAAAACAAGAGGGGACACATGATATAATAAATAAATGTACCTTAGTAGTAAATAAAGGAGAATAAAGTTGACCAAAAAAATTAGAATGCAAGATTAGGTAAAGTCAATATAGGAGCGATGGCATATTGAACGGGGTCTTCAAGAAGGCATGGAATAAGCCAAAGAAATAAGGGATCCAAAGGTTTCAAAATTATATGGAAAGAATTTGCAAATAAGTGCAAGATGAAGATAATATCAATATATATTAACATAGGCATCGCATAAAACCAAAGGAGGAAGAAAATAATAAGGAGAAAAAAACATAGCAGCCAATAAATGTATAATGAGGAAAAAGTAAGGTTTACACCTTAGAGATTACAAGTGATTATTAAAATAGTGATGAAATAAGTCAAGCATAAATTTAAAGGATATTACTATGTTAGGGAAGTGAAGCAATGATTTGAAAGTGGAACGATATAAATAAGTCAAAAAGGGGAAATATACCTATTGATGTTGGTATAAAGCATTAATGGAAGGAGAGTACATGGAGTAAAATAAATCAAACAACGACTAAGCCTCTTGAGGATGGGAATTTATATCAAGTAATTGAAGTTCAATTTATCATTGGAAAATAAGTCTTCAAGGTTTCATTACACTAAGCCCTGAGTTTTTGGGAATTGGGGATAGTGGGAAATGTTTCCAAGTCATCCCCACTCAAGCAAGATAGTCGGACACATCCTTGAGAAATTTAGAAACAGTTGATACATTTCTAGCTAGCATTAACCATGCAATAGTAGAGTTCGGAGATAGTATAAGTACACTTGGGCTATTTTGGAAGATAAGGTTATCTATCATGCACCTCAATTTTCATATCTTGATAAACACTAGCATAAATAAAACTACAATAACCTTCAAATGCTCACTAACATAATGATACCTATCTACTTGGAAACCTTCTGAAGGAAATTAAATCAACTAGGTTCTTTTGTTATAACATGTTTAAAAACACCTCTATCCTTATCATACACATCCTTGTTTACTTATGATGTTTAGGACTTGCTTTGTATTTGATCATGTTCTATATAACATTCTTAGGAAATTAAATATATGGTTTGAATATATTATTTAATTGTACCTTGGATCATGCTTTCATACCTTGGTTGGACATGTTGTAAAGGGATGCTTTTAATTTACGATTATGATTTGATTTTAATTAACCCTACTAATCAAATTGTGCTTTATATGTGTGTGTTTACTCTATTTGGCGTGTCTTCTGGATGAGGGGAGGCAGTCGTAGTCACTTCTTCGGAAAATCTACATGATATCACACTACTCCGCCCTTGCCTATCAATGTTTGTGCATACACGCATATGTATTGTATCTTGTTTGCTGGTGATGCATGCGTGTGTAGTACAAGGCATTAACTCCACATGGCTACACAGGTCTAAGTGTGCCTCAAAATCCTCGAACAAGTTGTTGAAAAGGAGATGGAACCATGATCTATATAGCCACCCTAAGCTTCGAATTCCTGATTAGAGAATCTGCTACCAATTGGGGGATCTTAACTCTAATTTGGTATTGTGACATCTAATTTTTATACTAGTGGTTCAAATGTCACCTTGATACAGTGATATTTTATTTGTGATTTATGTGATGTTGATTTCTTGATGTCTGTATGGGTTAATCATGGATATATATCTAAGTAAATATGGGTGCACGCATATATGCTTGAATAAATATACATTTGCAATTAGTTATAAGTATGGCATTAGTTTAGATACATTGTTTGATGAGTCTTAGTTTAACTAATTTTGTAAATAGATGAAGTAAAATAAATAGGCAAAAGTAATTAAATAAATTAAAAATAATAAGATAAAAGAGGATGCACCATAACTCTTTTGGAGACTTGAACATTTGACTTGTTAACTACGAAACCCACTATCTACCATCTCACTTATTGTACTCTTCAAGGACCATGGTAAAAGGAATAAGTTATTAGTTGTTTGTTTCTTTTATCTCATCTTCATTCGATGGCAAGTTTGTAAGAAGATTATTGTGCCCTAGGTATATTGTGCCCTAAAACTCTTTATGGCTTTTGTTTTCTTTTGGTGAGTAGGGTAGAGACCCTAAGTGGGTGGCTCACCATAAGTGTTGGGGCCCGGAAGTGGTTGCTAGAGGATCCTATGTGTTAGAGACTAAAAGATTCACAATTATGGTGACCGTAGAAATTACTGTTTGTTTCAAAATCTGAAATCTATGACTAGCATTTGTTACCACTGAATGATTTTAGCTGAATTCTGATTTCTTTTTCCTTTTCCTTGTTTTTTCAATTTTTTGGGGTTTTTCGGAAATAAAATAATTGCATAACAAATAGGAAATAAATAGCACTTAAGAATGTAAACATATGCTGCAAATTTTATCATTACTGAATTCTGAAATAGTACATACCTGAACCAACCAGCAACCTGATATATTAACTTCAAAGAGATCATTGCCATTATACATACTGTTTTAAACAGGGATCAACACCAGCTATAGGGAGATGCTTTGAGAATGATTCAACCCTAAAGAAATTGTTGCAATGAACCGTCCAATGCCAAAGGGAAGCTATGGCATCCAATGATGAAGAAAAGACCTTCTCCAACCCCCACGTGAGCTGCTGCAATGAAATGCATGTTGCCAAAAGCTGGCCGCCCAACTACAAGTGTCCTACTCCACTCAAATGATAGTGCCAAGATAAATCAACCACCTCCTCTATCAATCTAAATGCAATGAAATACAACTCCAATCACAAAGATCTACTGAGGTTTGCATCTCAACAGTCCAAACTTGAGGGTTTCGCCCCAAGCCGCAAAATCGCCCTTCCAGAGCAATTTCACAACTCATAAGTTTCAAAATGCCAAACGATAATGAACAATTAGGTCTCTGTCTCCTTATAACTCCTCCCAAGTGCAAATCGAACCCTAAATGAGAAATACACTTTGCACTTTATAATAAAATAACATTTTCCCAAATAAAGGCGTCAAGACTATAGGAAAAACATTACTTTAATAAAATGTCATAACTCGTAGCATCAAAAAGTCCCTGGATAGTGAAAATAGTTTATAATAACTCAAGACCTTTCCAACAAGCTATAACACAAGGGCACATCTAATCAAACGAAGCCATATTCCCTTATTACTCTAAAATGGCTATATAAATAAGCTTATTATTAATTATTTAAATGCTAACCTAGGATTTATTTAAAATATTAAAATATTCCCCATTTTGCCTCTAAAAGCCCAAATCAACCAAATAAACGTGAAACTGACCATGTCACTTGTCTATGACTAATACCGAACAAGATGGATCAACTAGCAGTCCCTTCCTAATAATCTAGGGATGCCCCTAGAAACTAGGGAACACCCTATCATCTTGAAACTGACACCATGGAATGGTCTCGTGGAACTTCACATCTAGAAACTACCACATTCTTCTAAATTGTAGGGATAACCCCAAAATCAAGGAATTGCACCCAACTGGATCCCAATTACCTGTAAAGTCAAGCTCAGTCACTAAATATCCTATATGAGTCTCTATCCACAACTGCTTGCCTACGAGACACCCATGATAAGCTAACTCACATAACTCTGCAAGTCAGACTAAAGAGGGGACATGACAAAGACCAGGGCCCTGTGCAGGCTAGCTCTACATGTGAGTTTTTAGTAATCAAGAGGAAACATTAATAAAATAAATGGGTTATGGGGATTTGGGAATTCACATTAATCAAGATAATTGGACATCGTGCATGTTGGAGTACTCAAGTAGGGACATTTTGTGTTGCAGGATGGTCTGGCTCCCTTGCAGGTTGATCCCAACATTACATAAATGTACTATGGCAAGTCATAATGTACTATGCCAAGTCGTACATATCTCTATTGGAGTACTCGAGTAGGGATATTCAATGTTCTAGGATGGTCTGGCTCCCTTGCAGGTTGATCCCAACATATAGGAATGTACAATGACACTCACCTGAATGTGGTCGAACCTCTCACACATGCTTTTGTTTATGGTTGTCCATTTGCTTTATGACTTCATGTGGCTTTTTGTTATCTTTGTACTGTGATTTTGAAGTATAAGCCTTAGATTGCCTTGGAACCTATGTGGATCATGGTCTTGTCTCCTATGGCTCTACGTGGTGGGATGGTAAAGTATTTTCGAGGAATTGTTCGAGTTCTTATGGATGGCTTTATGTGGATCCCTTCTGAGTAGATGTTGAAGTTTATTTCTTGAAGCCTATATGCTACATTTCCTTGGAAGAAATCTACTTAATATTGTTAGATAAACTCTTGAAGAAAATATGAGTTCATATGTATAAGTATTGAAAAGCTATGTAAAAGGGTAAAGCGTATCTCTAGGAGAAATACGGGAATTGTGATCATTTTGTATTATTTCAAAAGATGAGTGAAGTTAGGATGATGTCATGGCATTGTATATTCCTTTGTGTTTCGATGATGATAATGATAATATGTATGATAAATGAAAGAACCATGAATAGAAGATGACGATCAAAGTAATTAGTGAATAGAAGATAATTGGTTAACATGTGTAGTTAATGGTTTATCAACTGATTAGTGAAAAGAAGATGATTTGGTTAACATGCGTTGTTAATGGTTTAAATCTATCTCGTGTATCTTTATTGCACGATAAACAGTGTTACCCCAATGCGGGGGTGTGGCGGCGCGGGGGGAGGTCAGGACGCATTTCGGGTGCGGGAAAAAAATAGCCTCAATTTGGGGAAAGCAGGGGTGCGGCGAGGGTGCGGCGGCGGGAGAGCAGAGGGGGGGTTCAGGGGAGGGGGGAGGAGAGGGAGTGAGGGGAGGGGGTTGCATAGTATATATATAATATTATTAATATATATGATTGAAAATGCTAATTATGAAATGATACTTCAATATATTATATAACAATGTAACATTAACATATCAAATATAGTTGACTACAATGAATAGAGAAAATTAAAATGTGATTCACAAACCATAAGTTCAAACTTGAAACTTGAAATTTCATGACCATTTGACAAATTAACTTAGTTCAAGATGCAAGATTCAAAATTCATTGTTCAAATATGATTTTATGAATATCATATATCATAAAGATGCTCATGATAACAATGAGCTGAATAGCATGAAACAGTGAAATAATAATAATGTATCATAGCCATATCAAAGTGAGTATAATCAACAAAATGACAAAATGCCATTAATGAGAATGGATGATTCTCAAGTGCTCTCTAATCATCCCCTATGCCAAAGTCCTCATCACTGGAACTACTAGACTCCTCCTGGGTAAGATCCTGATCCTCTAAAGGAACACCAACTAGCCCTACATTGGCTTCTGCATCGACATCCTCATCAATCTGAGCTGGATCCTCTGGCTCCACATCCCATCGTGCTACAGGGCTCTCCTTGTACTCGCGTGTCTTGCGATCTTTGAGCCACAAGTGACCATGTACAGCAACTAGCTTCTCCGCTCTCTTAGAGGTAAGTCTATTCCTCTTAACAGAGTGAATGAAGCTATAGGTGGACCAATTCCTCTCTGCAGCTGAGGAGCTAGACACTTGAGATAACAAAGTTGAAAGTTACAATTTACAAGTTACAAACAAATGTTCATACAATTTGTAACAAATGATAAATGGTAAATCAATGATTAATAATTATTGAATCAATGAATCATAAATTAAAATCAGCAAGGTAAAACTCTTCAAGTTAAGATTGTAAAGGGCTGGAATTAGTTATTAGTATTACAAACCCGAGAAAGCAGTCGAATGGCTAGTGAGGTGATCTTTAACTTTTGTGACCCATGACATTTTGACCACAAAATGGGATTCTTTTGTGCCATGGTTTTGAGATCCACCTTTGCAATATCCGAGTATCCTACAAGTTACAAGTTTTAAAGTTTACAACATAATATTAAAATTATAAATAACTTAAATAAAGTTATAACTTATAAGTAACAATTAATTATCAAAAGAACTTATAATTATAAAGAGTTTAGAGCACTGAATCAAGATTTAAGGATTACTTGAAAGACTAGCAAATTCGGACCACTCGGTGCAAATCTCACTAGCAGTCTCAATATCATACATTTTGGCAATGCATCGAAAGAACCCATTCTTCACCTCATCATCCCGAAGTGGTGTGACTCTACCAGGCCTAGGTATGTACCACTTCGGGTTCAATGCATAGGCAGCCATGTGCAAAAGAGTGTTCAACTTCTCCCACCTGCGGTGAATGATAGGCTCAATGTGCTCCGTATAGAATGCTAGAGTGGGGTCTCTCTCACGCACAACAGCCCTCATCTGCCCAAGCATGGAATCAATGCACTCATAAACCTCTCCAAGGCTAGGTGAATCTGCATCTCCATATCTGATCACCTGAAACACTGGAGTAATGATGGAGACTATGTATTTTGCATCACTCCAAAACTGATCACTCTTCACTGTCTCCTTTACCCTCTTCCCCTGCTCTGTGGCCATCGATTCCATTCTTGTGTCATAACCATGAGTTGCAATGGTTCTTGCAACTCAATCATTCTCTCCAACAGAATATAATATGATGCATACCTGGTCTCAACTGGTTTCAGGAATTGCTTCTTTGCGAAGCTCCTGGAAAGTGCATGTGATGTATGGTGATTGCAGATAAACATCTGCACCTCTCTCCCATCATTAACCAACTTTCTAATCCACTCTATTTTCCCCATGTCTTTTAGTGCATTGTTCATGGCATGCACACAACATGGAGTCCACCAAATATGCCTATAAGCTGCCTCAACAAGCCTCCCTGCAGCTTTGCACACGTGTTGCATCTGTTACAACTTGGACCACATTTTGTGGTCCAACCTCCTCAATGGCTTCCCTAAGCACATGAAACTGAAAATCAGCATCTTTACGATGCCCTGAACAATCAACTGCCTTCAAAAAATATGGGCCCTCCGTGCATGTAACCATAATGTTGATGAGTGGACGATGACTAATGTTCGTCCACCCATCCATGATAATGCTGCAACCTGAGTCCATCCAACATGCTTTCATTTGCTCCATCAAGATCCCAACCTTGTCATAGGCTCTATCCAACACTGTAGTCCTCAACTTGTGGTCACCTGGTGGCACATATGATGGCTCTCCCTCATTTACTGCCATGGTCATCATCCTCAAAAAATAGGGAGATCTAGCCACATGTGTAGAGATGCCATTGGCAAAGAAGAAATCACCAACAGCATCATCTAACCGGTCCCTTGCATGCATGTTAAATAAATGAGCAATGGGGATACTATTAGTACCACTTGCAGTTGCTTTTCGTTTCCCCCTATTGCTGTCCCCTGCTGAACTATGTGTAGGTGAGGAGAATGATGGTGTAGGTGACATAGTCCCTGCTCTCTGATGCAAGATACGAGTAGATGTATCTCGCTGCCCCTATAATTGTTGTATATGCTGTACCTGTTGCCTAGCAGACAAAGATCTAGGCACTGGAACAACACTATCATCAGGAATGCCCCATAGTTTATTTACTTCAATTCTGTATCTGACATTCTCAGGATTTGATAAGAACATGCATGGGTTCACACCATAGCCACTCCAAAAAAGAAGGTGTGAATTAACTCTTGTAATGCTGCCAAACCATTCTGCTCCACATATATTGCACTTCCATTTGCGCGTGCCACCCCCTGAAGGTGTAGGGCGTGTAATTTTTGTAGCAAACTGTTTAAGTGGGGACTTTGGGTCATAAGGGCCCCTAGCATACTTCTTCAAAATCTCTGAAGGGCAATCAGTAGAAGGCACCCCTAGTGCAACATAAGGAGGCTCTTCCTCAGGCTCAAATTGACCACCTACATCAGCCCCATGATCACTTCCTTCAAGCTCAAGTTCAGGCTCATAATCAGATGCACTTGGCTCATTAATTTCCATGTCTTCTGCACTTTGGCTGGATCTAGAAGCCATTTATAAAACTGCATTTCACAAAATGAAAGTAAAATTATAAAAATGATCATGATACATTTGAGCCCAAGTAAAAATAATTTAAAACTTAAAACTTTACTATTTAATTTTAGCATTTACTATTTAAAAATTTAAAGTATTAAAAAATGAAACTAAATACTAAAAGAAAATATTAAATAAAAATATGGCAATATGGCATATGCTGAAACGTTTTACTAAGTTACTCTCAAGTTTCAAGTTTCATTCTTGATTCTTGAATCTTGTTGATAGTTGAATCTTCTTAGTTCTATGATTTTTTATTTTATTATCTATATTAATTTTTAATTTTTTTCATTGTTCTTAAAATAAAAATATGGCAATATGGCATATGCTGAAACGTATTTAGTCAACTATCAACAAGATTCAAGAATGAAACTTGAAACTTGAAAGTAACTTAGTAAAACTAAATACTAAATACTAAATTTAAAAATTATAAATTGATTTTTAAAACCAAAAAAACTAAGTAAAATAAAAAAAACCCTACCTTGAAGGCTCGAACTTGAGGAGACACTTGCCAAATCAAACTTTCTTGCTCCTCTTGATTTTGCAATCCCTTGCAAAACCACCCACTAATCTCTCACAAGCTCCTCCAAACACTCTTTCTCACTTAGCTCCTTGCTGCTCCAAAATGGTGAAATGAAATGATGAAATGAATAAGAGATCTATTGGTCTTATTAAGCCTTCAAATAGACTACATGGGACCCACACCCAATTAGGGTTAGCATACTTAAAAAACAAAAACAAAAAAAAAAGCAAAAAGTATTATTTTTAAAAAAAAAAATTGGGCCTCTTCTCGACGCACCCCGCGAGCACCCGTGGCGCACTCGCACACCCGAGAAGCACCCAAGCACCCGGTGCTCGACCGGTGCGGTGGGGGTGCGGCGGCGAAAAAGCCGCAGGCGGGGGTGCTTGGGTGCGTGACGCACGCGCACCGGGTGCGCCAAGCTTTTGACCCGGGTGCATGCACCCCGGTTACATTGACAATAAATAAATGCATTTGATTTATAAATCTTATGAAATTAGCTTCTAATTTGGTAATGTTAAAAGTAATTGAAGTTGTAAAAATAATGCTTGGGTTTAAGAAATAAATGGTTGGGAAATAACTATCCAAGTGATTACTATCACACCCTAACTTCTATAAGGTTAGATGTAGATTATCCTGATTAAAAGTGGTTAGGTCCTACTTGTAGATCTAACAATAGACAAGTAGATGATTTAAAACCCTAATTAATATAACATAGAAATGGACATTAATTGTTGTCTGGTTTAACTTAAATTAGTGAGGAGCAATTAAGGAATATGAATTGAGTTGGTTCGATGAGAAAACCTAACTCTTGAACTTGGGATTAAGTGATGTTGTTTAAGAACGATGTTAGGAAACCTATTAGGATTGTTACATCTAAGGTATGGAAAACTAGTAAGTGAAAGCAATTCAAAAAAAATTTATTCACCAGACTTAGTAACATGTAGTCTTATCCTTTCTGGGTAACATGTAGTCTTATCCTTTCTGGCTCCCTAGCAGGGGCATTATAGACCATCCCAGGGACTGCGCAATTATTTCTTATTCGTCTTGGGGACTGCTTTAAGTTTTCGATTTCAAAATAAAATAAATTTTTTTTTAAAAATGGCAATGTTTGCCCATTTGTGGGCCCCATGAGTTGGAAGTCATTATATATATTCTACATAACATATGTTGAAAGTTTAGTTTTTTGGAAGTCATTACAAACTTAACATCCAACTATGACTGCAAATTCAAACTTTTGTTCATCAAACCAGCCCTAAAAGTGATTGTAAATTTGACTATTGTTTGATATTCATATTGCAGACTTGCAAATAATTTTTGTTGGGTTGAGGAATACTCATTTCTAGCTTTGATAATGCTCTAACAGAAGTAATAAGTGCCCAGAGATACACTATTGTGCGATTGCTACCTGTCTAGGAACAATTTGGCACAATTAGGTTATATCTTCTCAAAAACCCACAAGGAAGGGCTCTAAGTCTAAACATATTGCCTAACCATGGCAGATTGATTCATTCAATACCCAGAAGTAGATTAATTCTCTCATTTGATTTATTTAATGTCATCCTATATTCCTATTCTTAGACTTCAGTATTCTTACATGGTGATCCAATTTCACACTATGTTCTATGCTGATTTGCTTAATGGAATTGATAATTCTAAATTATGTGGTTGGGAGGAATGTGACAATGTAATGTAATTCTTAAATTCGTGAATATATTTGAAAATTTAGAACTATAGTCTATAGATATATATCAGTGTACCACGGGGACGCGCCCCCCCCCCAAGAAAAAATCTGGGTCATCTCGAGGACGGGGACATCCCCGGGACGGTGGGACGGCGTCTTGGCATGTCGGGTGGCGCCACTTCGAGCACCACCTATGCCGGAGACGGCGAGATATCTCTGAGACTACGAGACGTCTCCTATGTGTGGGTACTAGGGGCCGCGACAAAGTCTCCTTTAATGCTAGGGGACGTGACAGAATCTCCTTTAATGCGGGGGACGCAACGGAGTCTCCTTTATTGCGGGGGGACGCAACAAAGTCTCCTATATTGTGGGCGCGGGGAGACTTGTAGCTTTTGTTTGCATTATAATATTATATACTTATTTTGATATCATGATTCATGGCACATGATTCTTATTATAATCATCTTTATGTCATGACTCATATGATCATTGATTACTTTTAGATAGTAGAATCTAGATACTCATACTATTGATCTGAAGACTGATATATAGACTAATATTTGCTGATGTTCGATGTCAATGTTCATTGTTTGTTTGTCATTTGATCATAAATCATGATATTCCAATTCAAAACTACAATGCAATGTTCAATTTTTATTTTTTATTGTTTAAGTTTACTGTTTTTTACATCTTTATAAGATTATATCAAGTTATATTGTATAATTGTAGTACATATTTTCATAACTAGCATTTTGAGTACCATATGTATAGTATATACACCCCTACTCCCCCTGCCACCCCCCCGTCCCCCTGTCGTCCCCAAATCAAGGCCCCTCTGTCCCCTCAACTCAGAAAGTTGTCCCCCAATCTCGTTGTCCCCCTATCTCACAAGGCGGTGTAACTATGATATATATATATATATATATATATATATATATATATATATATATATATATATATATATATATATATATATGTAGTCGTCCCCTACCATCCCTTGCTTCGGCCAAAAAAAGTCCCAAAAACTTGTTTCCCCTTCCATGTGTCCCAAAAACCTGGTGTAACATAGTTGAAAAAATAAGAAATTTTAAAATAGCCTATTCCCATATTCATTATATACCCATGACATGAAACAATAGAGCTGCATTAAAAATTCACAAAGTGACATAAAATTTAACAAAGTTTTAATTTCTAGTCATCTGAAATTGTGTTGGAAACATGCATAGACAACAAAAAAGAAAAGGCCAGATTGTTACGACTACAAAATGGCTTCGCCAATGGAATCTAATTTTTCCACACAACAAATTAAATATTTTTGCCTACAATTTCCAAGGCTTGTTTAAATTGATGGTCATAGTCACCAATATTTGGTAAGAATTTAAGTTAGGTTACATGTTAAGAAATAGATTTGACATGTCTCTATTTTGGAGACTTTCCATGAAACTTTTTATCCTTTTTCACTTTGGCCCAAAATAGATTTGATTAGGGACATGTATCTTTATTTCAGGGACTCTCTTTAAATCTTGGCATCCTTTTAAAAGTTTGGCCCAAAATAGGATTTAGGCCATTGATTTAGGATCATCAAATGATTATAAATAATAGGGGTTCTACCCCCAAACCACCATTCCATAATTTGGACGGAAACTATAATGATAAAAGTGGGCTAAATTTAATTAATTAGGATCCATTAGAAATAATAATAATAAAATCATGGTTTCTATGTATGTGTACTTCTGTCTGTGATTTTCTTCAATAATAAAATATTTGCAAGGATTATGTAGAATTTTCATACGATTTTGAAAAAAATCACCAATAGAAATTATTATTTTTCCCCTAAATTAATATTCGATTTGCCAAAATTTTATAATTTTTTCCTAAAGGGGGTTTCTTAAAGTTATCAATGATTAAGATAACTAGAAATAAAGTCTAAATGACCATTAACCGAGGTTCTAAAAGAACAGGCTGAATATAGCAAGAACCTAGGATGTAAACAATAATTTAATATCCTCCCTTAATGGCCATTCTTTAAAAAACTCGACAAAGAAATGTATTTGTCTTGTGATCATAAATTTTTTAGAACACTATTGTTTTTTAGACCCTCCCTTGATCTGCAAAATGTCAAAGACCAAAAGTAGCCAAAAAAACAAAAAGAGAAGAGAAGGTTGTCCCCTTCTTCAAAATAGTTTGCAACAAGAGACAAGAGTTTGTCACTGACTTTGCCACTAAGATAAGTTTGTCACTAACGCTGCCAGAATCTGTAGAACCTCTGAACAAAAATCATCACAAAATGTCCAACCTTAACAAAATCATCCTTCCCTGTAACAACTACCACGATTTTGGGGAAAGATCAGCAAACCCTCCAAACTATTACAAATGAGTAAGAATCCCTAAAACCAACAGCAAGACACCATGTTACCCAACATCAGACTGGATGCTTTCTTCATATATGTGTAAATCCCACCTATGTCGTCAAGCTCAAACAATGCAAACAATAATTAAAAACAAGATATAAAACAGGGACTTTAAGACATGCCTCTGATGAGTTGAACTGGAGGCACCCTTCATTCCATTTGATTTGCTCAATGGAGAATGTAGGTATGCTCTCCAAAGTCCAAACACAGCAAATGTATCCCCAATAGATAAAAGCTTGCTAACATAATGGAAATGAAGCTAATGTACTCTACAATAGAGATGAAATGATCAAACTAAATGAAAACTAAATGAAAATGATAATGAGGATGATGCAAATCGACTGCTAAAATGATCTATACTATGTGATTAAGATTCAAAATGACATGATATTGAAACTACTAAGAGGTAATAAGCTAAAATGATTAAAATACTATAAAAAAACTCTAAAATGCAAGTTAACAATGCCAATTAAGATGGATGAATTGCTCAAGGACGGGCTCCTATTTATAGAGTTTGGGTGGAAATGGACAGTGAACATTTAAAATCCAATGGAATAGGATCAATGAGGTGAAGATGAGGTGGAGCTTATGTGGAAGCTACGTAAGGGCCGCACAAGCAAGGGTGGCTGGCCATGCAAAGGGCATGAATTGCTCACACACGTGTGAACAACCTTGATGGTGATGGCTAATTGAATGAAGAGGACAAAGTGGAAGGCTTTGAAAGGCAAAAGGTTGCTCAAACATGTGAGAAAATCCCAAAGAGGGAAGAGGGGACATTTACGTAAGGATGTAGTTAACTATTTTAGGAAGGTGGTTAGCCACCTTGGCAAAGGTTTCTCATATCTGTGAGCAACATTAGGCCACTAATCTATTTTGAAAACCTCAAATTAAGATAATTAGTCTAGTATTAGTCAAAAGAGTTGGTTTGGAAGTGATAGTGATGGAATTAGGCTAGGGATTTAGATTTGGAATTGGACTAATTTAATTAATTCACTCATGGATTACAAGACGAAATGTTAACAATAAGATTATTTAAACTAGAAGGACAAAATGTATGAGATGAAATTTAATGCATTAGGGGTTAAGTATTTAAATAAAATTCAAATACCTTAGGATTATAGAATAATAAAGTTAACATATTGAATTAAATAAATTTAATTAAATACATAAAGGAAGGGGCTAAATGGATGTGGGGCATTAATTAAATAAGATGTAATTAAAAGGGTAAAATTCAAAAGTGTCAAGGGTCAATTTTAGATGTGTACAATGATATGAAGACTGTATGACCACAAAACATGTAGTCTTGTGTAAGGAAGTCAGATGACCAGTAAAGAAGGGTATTAAAATATTGTGATTTTCTTTAATGGTCATCTTAGTCTTTAGTTTATTAGGTAGTTTCTTTTTTCACCTTCGGTTCACAATTGTTTAGACTTGATAAAGAAAAATATCCTATCCGTCAAAACTCTACAAGGAATCTAGATAAGATTCATCCTTTCAAATCAAAGAAGTTTCCTCCTTTGACTCGCAAGATCAAAGGATATTTTGTCCCCTTTCTCAAATAAACATAAAACCCAAGGGTTTTCATCCTCAAATCTAAGCATTTTGATGCAAATGCTTAGAACAAGGTTTCCTATTAGGGTTTTTGTGTGTAGAAAGTTGAATGAATCTTCCTAGGATGCAACCACCTTTTGATATGGTTGAAACCCTTTTGAAATCTACAACTAGAAATGAATCTCAACTCAACTTAATACTCTGATCTTGCATAAATCAAGGGTAGCTAAGGATACAACCACTACATTAATGGCACCATGAGAGCGAGCAGTAGGCTATGGTGTCTAATCAAAATGGCTCTCTTATTGTTTCCATTTAAACAGTTGACTCAAATTCCCTTCTTCATCCCTTTCATGTAGCCACATCTAAATATGAACCATTGAGATTTGACTATGACTTTTGGGTGGGAAGATCCACTTCTTAATTAATTGCAACATCAAACTAATCATAAATTGAATACTAATATGGAGATGTTGAAAACATTGATAATGAAAAAGGAAAGAGGTGACAAGAAGGGCAAGCTTGATACTCCCACAAGAACGAAGGAAAGGAAAAATTAAAGAAGCAGCGTGCCAAAAAAGATAACTCCAACACTCCTATAACTTACATGTAACCTTAGCAACTTCTGAACACATAGGCCAAGGAAAAGTCATGAATAGGTAATTGACCTTCAATTCACAATCACAAAATTAATTGAAAATGAGACATTATAAAACGCAATGAAGAGTATGAATCATTTATGTTTTGAAGCACTTCAAAATGTAGATGACAAACACGCATTATATAAGTCTTTAAGGGTAGATTTCATAAAAATAGAAGGTTTTGTTAAGTTTATAGAGCCAATGTAGGCTCATCTGTAACTGCATTGGATGCACATTAGTAATGACAAGAACATGTCACTTTGAGGACTGAATGCAAAACTGAACTAAGCACCCAAATTGACCCCTTCATTACTCTACATTTTTGAAAGTCAACAAGTTTTGGGGATGGGGAATGTTGGATTCTTGAAGGCAATTCAAGAAACAAATATCGTGTTTTATGATGCTCCATGAAACTTTCTCAACGCCTATCGTGGAATCTCAGGGACAGTTAAAGAGACCAGACATACTGTAGAGAATGCACAAAAAACATCAGTGTGACATCCCTGTCAAATAAAATTACAAACATAGATAAATAACAAATAAATAAAATAATAATAATATTAACATATCATAGTACTGCATTAAATATTAAAATATAAGAATTTAATATTAGAAAACATTAAATTTCATTACATAAAGTGAACTGTATTAATATTAATATTAATAAAATTAGTAATGATAAATAACAATATAATAATAAATTAATATTAACAAATTATATAATGGAGACACATCTTTTCACATATCAAGGTATACTAAGAATATCAATCATGTAAAAAGAGATAAAACAGGAAATAAGAAAAATGAAACTGGGTCTGCAAAAAGCTCAATTAAATTATGAAAGTTCCCAATAGGGTATATTACAATTGGTATCAGAGAATGTTCCTGTCATCTTGTGAGATAGAGGAAGCATCATAATTTAATTATTGATCAAGATTATTACAAGCAAGAAACAAGAAAAAATAAACTATCAGATATATTTTTAAGGAAGACTTTAGTAAGCGTTAGACATATTAATAACCGTCATGCTAATTCCACATTGGTATATGGTGCTCGGTGAAGAATGAAAATATAAGGACAATTTTATTTGGGACATCACAGCTTCTCATTAATATCAATTTGCACTTTAATATGCGAAAGCAACTAACATGGCATCACCACTGGAGAAATTGAGATGATATAAAAATATTGACTCTAGTTGGTACCATAATCAGAAAAACCACATAAAAGACCAGAGAACCAAATTAAATATAATTCTGACTGCAATACCAGAGAAATGCTTTACGTTATCAGTAATTTACATGTTCTTTGGTAAAAACTACTTATCAGAAAAAATATTAAAAAGGCAAGACAAATGAAGCAATATTCTATCAAAGACCGTAAACCCAGAGAAATGCTTCACTGTAAAGTAATTTAAAGTTTTAAACTATACAAATGGAAAATCAGAAGCAACTAATCTGAGTGGGATTACAGAAACTAGATTAAAAACGACTGCACCAAAGTAATGGAAAATAATAATTAATTATATCAAGAATCCAAACAAGAAGCAACATTGAATCTAGAAGAAAATAATCAAAATGGACATATGGAGATTAAAAAATAGTCATTATAAACCCTACGCGGCATCCAGTCAACAAATTTGGACTCAGCAATGGGACACGACAAAACGACATAATGTCTTCATGGGATACGAGTAGAAAAAATAGATAAGGATATGATTGGAGTAGATCAGGTATAGAGTTAAGCACCCCAACGACTAGGTCAGGTGAGATACACAAATAGATAAGATAATTTTATTAATGTCCAACAAGAGACCAACAAGGATCTAAGGGACTGGAAATAGTACGTCAGGGCAAATGCCAGCAAGGGAGCAAAACAAGAGAGGGAAACTAACTCCTCACAGACGAGAAATAGTCCAGAATAGAAGGGTGCAGTCCGGGCGAGAAAGTGCCCTGGATTGACACCTCTAAGATCTGCTAGAAGTGGGATGGTGCTACTGGGTGTGTCCTCTGCAAGCCTCACAATCTAGTGTGACTCGAAGTAGGGCAGAGAAACCGCTTCATTCCCCACACAAGAGACATGGGTGTGAAGAATCAGGTGATGAGCTGATCTTAAGTTTGTCTCAATGGGAACTTAAGCTATAGAGTGTGATCCCGAAGCTGCAAAGTCTCTTGAAGATAATGTGCAAGACACCACTGTTCAGTGTATCTAAAAAATGATGAAAGGACTCGCACTCCCTGAACAAACAATGGAGCCTCCCACTAATCTCATAGTAGATGGGGCAATGAAAAATGAAATGGGTCTCAGTTCCCACCTCTCCAAGGTGGCAAAGGAGACAGATCATGTCCTCCCTATCAATCAAGTGGTTAGTTTGAATACGAAGCCTATGGGAGGCCACCCTGAAAGATCCTAAGGAAATGTGAAAGGCATTAGTCCAACGACGAGTGAGGTACCAAGGATGCATAATGGCCTCGTCCTAAATATCAATTAAGTACTTGGCATAGAAGGCCATCCTAAGGCTAAATATCAATTAAGTACTTGGCATAGAAGGCCATCCTAAGGCGGAACTCCCCCGAAGGGTTACTCCAAAACGTTGTGATGTATTGTCTGTAAATGTCCAATCCGACTTGGGTGTTCAACTCCTGTTGTGACAAAAGGCGAGCAGAGGCGTCCTAGGAGAACTGAAAGGGAGGGAAGGCGGCCCATCACAATAACAATCAAGCCAAGAAGGGCACAGGCCTGGGCGAAACAGTAACAAGCTCTACAACTAGGATCAGAGTTGGCGACTGCCTTCAAGGAATAGTAGGCCAGAAAGGAATATCTATGACGACCCTCTGAAAAGTCTACCAACCTCCGAAGTCGATGGAGAAACCAAATCAAATAAAAATTTGTGCCTAATTTGAAAGGGTGATCACCAAACTCAGCTAGAACAATACTGTGGGGTGTGAATCGATGAAGACAGAGTTTGAACTCTCTCAACGGAAGCTCAGTCTAACTTTAGTTGAGAGGGACCCCACACAATGGAGCCATAGATGACAATCAACTTGACCAAAGAGTCCAAGAGGGACAACTTGGTTGTGGTGTCCTGAAAGTAGTGGTTACAACACTGTCTCTCGATCACAGCAAGGCAATCGAGCCCTTTACTAACCCAAGGTTGCATGGCTAGTCTCAAACTAATACGGGGTCCAATGAACTTAACACCCAAGTATATGAGGATGCGACCTTGATCTCTATGCCCTAGAAGTAAAAATGAAGATGTGAGGTCTTGAAGCAATTGAAAACCATAACCTAGGTCTTACCTAGGTTCACAACAAGTTGTTGTGAGTCACTAAAGGAGGCCAAACCGTCGAACCATTGACTCATGGCAAGTAATCCTACACCTGGGGTTATGACCAAGGGAGGAGGTGTGATGCAGAATGGAGAGGGCAAATCCAAGCAAGTTAAACATGGAGGAAACATCCCTAGAGTCGGTAAAGGAGTACTGGGGAAGGAGTTATTACGATAATAGATAGTTGTCTATTATTAGTTAATGGTTATCTATTGTAAATATCTAGTTAGCTTTAGTTTGCTTTCAATTTTTTAGCTTTCTCTTTTAGAATAAAATGTTTCTATTCTTTATGATCGTTTCCTAAGGAAACATCGTTTTATTCTTTTGTATGTATTGACCTTTCGATCTCTATTAATAACAAGCATTTTACCAATCACTTCCTTAATATGGTATCAAAGCCAATACTTCACAAAAATTCAAAAAAATTATAATTTCGATATCTAAATTTTCGAAATTATTTCTGGGTTTCTTCTTTCTCTACAACCTGACAAGGGTTTTCTGCCTTGAGAAATTCTTTTTTGATTGTCATTTTAGGGTTCCATTTTTTTATTGAAGATCAAAAAATCACAAGAGAAAATCGCGATTTTTTGCATGATGCAAATCGAAGCTCCAAAATCTCTTTCGTTTTGATCGCCTCTAGTCTGCAAACGTGGGTTTCTGCCATTGATGGTTGTTTACAACAAAATCATGACTTAAAAACTCTTAGTTTTTTGTACATAAATCACGTTTTTTATCAAACAGCTCTGCCTCTCTTTCAAGCTCACATGACTACACATTCCACCATTTTTTGGAGTCAATACAATCATCTTAAATGCCACGTCTGCCTGTAGCTGCGATCTGTGACGAAAAACGACCATTTTTTCTGAATTTTTCTTCTACCATTGTTGTCAACTAGGGTTTTCTTCAAAACTCTAATTTTTGGGCTTGAAAAAAATTTTGATCACAGCTTCTTGGTGGGTTTTTCGAGAGCTCAACCAAGTTGTCAAATTTTGTTGGGTGTCTTGATTTTTGAGCCAACAGATCCAGAAAACGACACCATATTTCTTTTGGGTTTTTCGAGCTCTCTTCTAGATCACTCTCCAATTTTTCTAGGTCTTCCTTTTTTTGCCTCAAAGAACGTGTCTTCACAAATGTTCATTGTTTTTCATGGAAAAACTTGCCATGGCATCTCTGACACACATTCTACTCGAGCACAAATCCAAATTCAATGGTCAAAATTATGGCACTTGGAAGTAGTAGATCATTGCAATTTTTGAATATCAGAACACCGATCAACTTGTTCTGGGTGTTACAAAGCGTCTAACTGCTCTTGGTTCTGATCAGGATACATGGGATCTGAATAATCGAGAGGCAGTGATGTTTCTCAAATTATCTGTGGCTGATGATCAACTTTCTCAGATTCCATCCGGCAAGACAGTTGCCGAGATCTGGACACATCTCAAAGGTCTTCATGAGACTTCTGACAAGAGCAAAGCCTTATTTTTGAAAAACACTATGTTTTCTATTGTCATGGATGAGCACACCTCGCTCCGAGCACACCTGAATCGGATTCAAGAAATCCGTATTCAGTTACTTGCCATCAGTCACAAGATGGAGGAAGAGGATATTATGGTTATCACTCTTCGGACTTTACCAAAGTCCTATGAGCATTTTATCAAGACTCTCAACATCGCCTCTTCTGGTGTTGAGAAGTTCACTAATCTCTGCACCCTATTGCTTAAGCAAGATCAATGGAAACAACAGTTTGCTAGCAGCTCCAATTCCACCTCCACAAAGCAAGCCTTTGCTGTAAAATCCTTTCAGAAGGATAAAGGCAAGTTTTAGCAGCCATCTCAGCAAAAGTCTTATGCTCCAGCATTAGATGGTTCTCATAAGAACATTCAATGCAATTACTGCCACAAGTTTGGACACAGGAAGGTTGAAGGTCAGAAATGCTTAGTTGCACAGTCTAAGCAATCAGGTTCGCAGCCCAAAGCAAATAGTGCAGAGCACATTGAGCAGGCAAAATCTACCTTTTACGCCTTCATGGCTAAAAGACCTACACATAATGTGAAGTCGTCTGCCTAGTACATTGATTCAAGTGCCTCTCACCATTTTACTAACAGCAAAGACTGGTTTACTAACTACCAGCCTTATTCAGACTCTGTTATTTTTGGTGGCGGAGAAGAGTACACGGTTGTCGACAAAGGCAACATTCAAATTCAATCTGCAGGGAGGAATCTCATATTCCTTGATGTGTACTATGTTTCAGGGATGGAACTAAATCTACTCACAGTCATTCAGTTGCTGCAACATTCTCCACACTTGGCAGTCACCTTCAATTCACATCAATGCACATCACTGATTGGGCGACTAAGTCTACTGTTGCAGTGGGTCTTGAGGATCATGAACTTTTCAGACGTACTGATTCTAGTGATTCTCAGGACTTAGCTATGGCTGTTCAATGGTCTTCTGTCAGCACACTTTGGCATCAGGGATATGGGCACTTAAATGTGCATTATCTCTCACAGCTTTTGGGGATGAGCTTGTTCTTGGATTGCCAGAGCTTCAGACTCAACAGCTTGGAGTTTGTGACGCATGCCAAGCTGGGAAGCAACATCACACACCTTTCACCAGTGGCGATTCATGGCGAGCTTCTCAAGTACTTCAGTTTGTTCATGTCGATATCTACGGCCCTCTGGCCACTCCTTCTGTTCTTAGGTCCAGGTATTTTTGTTGTTTGTTGATGATTTTAGTAGAAAAATGTGGGTGTATTTCCTTAAAAAGAAATCAGATGCATTTCCTGTATTTCAAATGTTTGAACCTTTAGTTGAAAAAGAGTCTAGGAAATCTATTATTACTCTTAGATCATACAATGAGGGGAAATTTTGTTCTAATGTTTTCTCCAACTTCTTGGATACACATGGCATCCAGCACCAGTTAACCACACACCACAAGCCACAACAGAACAATGTAGTTGAACATCAAAACAAGACAATCACCAAGATGGCTCAATCCATGCTCAAACACAAACATTTTTCGAAGAAGTTTTGGGCAGAAGCAGTTAACACTGCAGTTTATCTGTTGAACCAATCACCCATAGTAGCGATCAAAGGTAAAACTTTGGAAGAGGCTTGGTCAGGTCACAAGCCCAAAATCAGTCACCTGAAGGTTTTTTACTCCCTTGCTTTTGTTTGGATCCCTAAAGTGTCACGCACCAAGTTGGATGCCAAGAGTCAAAAACTCATGCTTGCTGGATATAGCAGTCTTCACAAAGCCTACCGCCTGGTCGATGTAAACACATCTCATCTCATCTACAATCATGATGTGGTCTTTGATGAGCAGCAAGGACATTTCATGTTTGTTTCTCCTATCCTTGATCCTGCAAACCAGCCTATGAAGGCTCATGATTTGGGAGTTCGGCTTCCATTAGGTCCACCTGATGGGAGGGCTATAGTAGCTCCTACAGCTCTAGTTATACCAGTGATACCTGTACAAACACCTCTGGCTTCTCCTGCAGGATCACCTTAATTTGTAGATGCTTCACCTGACTTTGATCTCGATTCTTCTGATGAGGACCCTAATCACCAAGCATCTCCTGATACTAATGATGGTCATTCTCCTATCTGGCCTAAGTGGTGGGCTAAGACGCTCATCTTCGTGATGATGAGCTCATAGATGGGAGAACTGCTGGGAAAAAGAGAAAAAGTACAAAATCTATTAACTTTGCTCTCATAGCCAACATTCATAGTGTGTTTGAACCTCAAACATACTCCGAGGCTTAAGGAATTCCAAAGTGGGAATAGGCCATGCAATCTGAACACTTGAGCCAGCTAAAGAACAACACTTGAGTCCTTTCTGATCTTCCACTAGGGAAGAAACCCATTGGCTGCAAATGGGTTTACAAAATCAGATACAAATCATATTGTACTTTGGATAAGTACAAAGCTCGTTGAGTGGCGAAGGGCTTTTCTCAGCGTCAAGGCATTGATTATGAGGATACCTTTGCTCCTACTACAAAGATGAGCACCATCAAATTAGTCCTAGCAATGGCAATACAGTGTGGTTGGAAAGTCCATTAGATGGACGTCAAGAGTGCTTCCTTGAATGGTAATCTCCATGAAGAGGTCTACATGACACAGACTCTTGGTTTCAAGGTTGCTAGTAAAGACCATCAAGTTCTCAGATTGGTAAAAGTTTTCTATGGCTTGAAGCAAGCCTCTCAAGCATAGTACATAAAAATTGATAAGTACCTCAATAATTGAGGCTTCAAAAGGAGTTCTTTAGACTCAAATCTGTACATCAAGACTACTGACAGTGACATCATCCATCTGGTTATTTATATGGATGATTTGATCATCACTGGCAATTTGGCATCTTTGATTTAAGGAATCAAATAGAATTTATGCCAGTCTTTTGATATGGCTAAAATTGGGCTCATGCATTATTGCCTAGGTGTTGAAGTTTGGCAACAGTCTTCTAGTATATTCATTTCTCAGTCCAAATATGTCAGGGCCCTATTAGACAAATTTTCTATGCAAGATTGCAAGCCTACATCTACACCTATGGAAAAAGGTCTCCAGTTATCCGCAAAGTCTAATTCTCCTTCCATTGATGATACCACATACAGGCAACTAGTAGGCAGCCTCATCTACCTCTCTGCTACTAGGCCTGATATCAGCTTCACGGTCAGCTATATTTCATGCTTTATGACAGCTTCTAAGGTTGATCATTGGATGGCAGCAAAGCCTGTGCTTCGTTATGTGAAGGGCACTTCAAATTATGGACGTTTGTACTCTTGAAGTTCTAATCCTAAACTCAGTGGGTTCGCAGATTCAGATTGGGCAAGCTCTATTGATGATAAAAAGTCAACTTCTGGATATGTGTTCAATTTGGGATCCGGTGCAATCACATGGATCAATAAGAAGCAGCAAGCAGTTTCTCTTTCCTCTATAGAGACCGAATACAGAGGGACTGTTAAGGCAGGATGTGAAGTTGTTTGGCTTCTTCAGATGCTTAGGGATATGCAAATGTCACCAACAAGACCGACTACTCTGTTTGTTGATAACGAAGGTGTTATCAAGTTAGCACGAAATCCAATCTTAAATGAACGAACCAAGCATGTGGATATTCACTGTCATTACATACGACAGCTAGTTGAAGACAGGACTATAGATTTGTAGTATGTTCCTACCACAGATCAAACTACAGACATTCTCACCAAGCCTCTTGGTCCTGATAAGTTTGTCAAATTTAGAGGACAGACTGGTGTTCTAGATAGATTAAGGGAGGGTATTACGATAATAGATAGTCAACTATTGTTAGTTAATGGTTATCTATTGTAAATATCTAGTTAGCTTTAGTTTGCTTTCGTTTTTTAGCTTTGTTAGAATAAAATGTTTCTATTCTTTACGATTGTTTCCTAAGGAAACATCGTTTTATTCTTTCGTATATATTGACCTTTCAGTCTCTGTTAATAACAAGCAAGTATTTTACCAATTACTTCCGTAATAGGAGTCATCTAAGGTGGTAGAAGGAAATCCTTAGGAAAATGAAACCATCCATAATAGACACTAGTAATTCACTAATGAAGAAACGGTAAGTGCAATAGTTAGAAGAATATATATAGTTACCAATTCAAAAGAATGCATATAACCAATTAAAGAACTTCTTCAAAGATCCTCTACTAAGATATTACTAGTCCATATATATCAATGGGAATCATTCATAATACCAGATTGATAAACGATATAATAATAGGCCAATACATGATTTGTAAATCGTGGTAAAACCCATATCATAGCACAAGTAGAATTCATATGAAAAGTAGCGATAGAGGAGATAATGATTAGCTAACAACATGGTCTTCAATGGTAGTGACATATTAATCTCCATCTGGCCATCTAACAAGTTAGATGGAAATTGTTATCAAAAAATAACTCCTTTACTTTGTAGCAGCAAACCATACTAAAGCTGACATGTTTTATTAAAGAGGTAAATAATTAATTCAGGGTAATCGGTATATTAAATGATATAGGGATGTCATCAACTTGCATTAAGACTATATTTTAAAGGATATTATAAAAGATAAGATATATTATCATGATAAGCACATGATTGAAACAAATAATAAATGAGTCGATACAATCCAAGGTGACTTGTACTTAGACATATGGAAATGATAATTATGGAAATACAACACACAATTACAACGATGGAAGAAAGGTGGATATTTTGGTATTACGGGAAAAACTATTTCAATAACACCCTGCTCTGACCGTTATAATTCTAAAATAGAAGAAACAAATAGGGATACAATATGGGAAAGCCCTATAAGATGCCTTAAGGATTAACCAAGATGAAATCAAGTTGCCTTGAGGTTATTCCAATGTAATCCGAAGACTCACACCCCCCTCCCAAACCTTGAAGTACATGTCCCTGAGACATGCCCACACTAGGTACTTGAGTACCCAAGCACCCCCACCTCCACCATTCCGCAACCATGTCACTGCTGGGATGTGTACTTGAATTTCTATTTGATTTTTTATTTTTGAATGTTACTATTAGGTATGTAATACATTACTATGTTGAATGTCAATGGTTCTAATTTATGTTGCAATTTTGCTATGTTCAAGTATTTTAATTTGGTATGTTCTAGTTAACTACTGAAACATCATTTCATAACTAGCATTTCAAGTTTTATATGTAATACAACACCCCTCTCTGGCCCGTTCTCCCCTTGCTCTCGTCCCCCTGTCATCCCGAAAATGAGGCCCATTTTCCCCGCATCCTAAAAAATTGCCCCAGTGTCCCGCCATCCTAAAGTACCCCCGTATTAGTGTAACACTAGGTTATTCCAAGATGGGATTAAGGGCTTGGATCCACAAAAACCTTGAGGAAGACCGTTGAGTTTGGTTTCCGAGCGACATGTTGTATCTCATCATTCCTTCCAAGCCAGAGTTATAATTGAAATAGCATCCCCTCTTTAATTCACATATAGTTTACTACTAACTTGCCTATAAGGGTAGCCTCAGGAGAGAGAAAAAAGGTGTAATATGGGAGAGGCTAGTGTAAATCCAGCCAATCAGTTGTTTCGAGATGGGTAAGGATCAACGTCCCTATAAGATGCCTTGAGGACTTATCAAGATGGAATGAAATTGCTTTGTGGACTTGTTCAAAAGGGGATTAAGGGTTTGGATCCACAAGAAACCTTGAGGGAGACCGTTGACTTTGGTGCCTAAGCAATCTATTTACATCCCAAGTATTCTTCTCGACTGAGAATGATAAGAGCAAAACAAAACAAGCATCCCACTAAGTAGGCCAGCTTGTGTAAATGCATAAACACTGCCACCGAGGCCAAGGGGGCCACAGTTCCACTCTTGAGCTTGGTATGGGATCGGCTTGGAGTAATTTATCATGACTCACATTTTCTTGAAACTTATACATACACTAATGTACTAATGATCACTAGTGGTTGCAGGATTCTATTGAAGAAGTAAATTTTGCAAATGTTTTCTTGACCCTTACTACAAACTGTAAGGCATTAATCAAAGAATACATGCTATGCCTGCATCATGTCTCGTGTCTTCATGCATTCATGTGTCTACTCTGTGTCTACTTTGTGTTTTCATGCATCCAATTGTAAGCTTTCTATATTGGCTCTACAAGAAAATTTATGATCTTGCTTGAGGAGAAGCACAATTTGAGAGGGGAGGATTGTAATATCCCTGTCAAAATAAAAATTAAAAGCATAGATAAATAACTAATAAACAAAATATTATTAATATTAATCATATCATAGTATTGCATTAAATATTAAAAAATAAGAATTTAATATTACGGCACATTAATAATCATAATATAAAATGAATTGCATTAATATTAATATTTATAAAGTTAGTAATGATAAATAACAATATAATAATAAATTAACACTAACCAATTATATAATGGAAAGACGAATCTTTTCACACATCAAGGTATATTAAGAATATCAATCACCTAAAAATAGATAAAACGGGGAATAATAAATATCAAATTGGGGGTGCATAAATCTCAATTAAATTAAGAAACTTTCTGATAGGGGACATTACAATCAGACTCAAGCTGAAAAGAACAAATTACCTATCATTCACACAATAATAGATTACATGCTATTTGATATTCAATACATATAAATTTGAAACCAAATGAACAGAAAATTGCATATAAATGCTCAAATGAACTAATCAAACCCAATCAATATCTCTTAGAATAACAACCAACTTGTAAGAAACCCAACTAGGAAGAAATAAACATGTCAAAAAGGCTTGTAACAATGGTTCACTTCATAAGAGAAAAATCCCTAAACGATATAGCTTCCACAACCAAAAACAATCTTCTTCCATATTTTATAGTCTTCTTGAAATGTCACTTACCTATTGAATATTGTAGTTGCAATAGAGATCTTTATCTCTAGAAATATGGACATTATTACAATTGTTGTCACCTTCAGCTAAAGACGACATTTATGATTATTGTAATATTAAATATAAAGACAATTGTCATACAACATGCATTGAGGCATGCACATGGAAATACAAAGAGTTGTGTATTTTAAAAAATGAACTCATGTTTTGGGAAATTCAAGAGACCTTTGGTTGTAATGTGAAGAGACTCTCTAGTTGTTATATATAATGCATCAAGCAAAAAGCATTGTACACTTGAGCATTTTATTATCAATAAAAGTGATATTTTTGGTTGTGTGGCTGGGTTTTTCCCTTCATCTAGAAGGGATTTCCCAAGATAATTTTGTGTCTCTTATATGTATCTTGCATCTATTTTGTTCTTCCTAATTGTCATTTATCTTTATTTCTGGGCTAAACTTAACATGGTATCAAAGCCCAATTAGATATCAGCACTATTAGGAGTGCTGAAGTTTTTTATTTTGTTACTGTTTCTTAGACATGGTTTGAGTTCAAGATCGAGTTGCTATTATTTGTTCACCTGTCTTCTTGTATGATGATATGGTACTGTGATTTTCTGGGGTCTGTCTTTTGTGCCCTTTCTTCAAAATCTATGTATTGTTATCGTGGACTCTTTCTCTCATGGAATTTCTTTATTTTTCTTATTATGTTTGAAACCTTCGTGACTTGGCTTCATCATCTTCTGGGCTCAATGAGAATCTATGCAATTAATGACTTGGTAGCTTTACATGCCATTTTATTTCTCAAGGAACGTCTGTATGGTTATCGATGTTAATATTCGATTTCTATTAGTCTTAACTAATGTGTCCAAGTTTTTGTTGCCTACATTCTCTCTTCCCCTTTGTATCATCGGTTTTGTTGAGTAGTCTTTGTTCCTCATTTTTGGTAAGGTAAGACTCCATTCTGACTTCCACATTTTTAGTTTATTCATTATGTGAGGCATAGTAACGTCTTGGCATAATTATTCTAGTCATCATGATTACACGGTATACACTTCCTCCTTTGTGCCAAGTTCATTATTCATGATGTTGGTTTTCACTTTAGTGTCAGTTACCTTCTTTCACTTATTGTTCATCTTCTTGGTTCGCATTTTTCTTCTTGTCCTTCTTTGGTAGATATTGGTCATACCTAGTATCAGATATTCTTTTTCTATGATGCTCTGAGTGTGTCGTGTGTGGTGTATCTTATGCAGCATGATATATGTTCTTTTGGTTTTAGAAAACATGTAGGTATTGACTACAATAGTACTCAAGTTTTCAAGATTATTCTTGCAATATGTTGTTGAGCTATTAGCACCATATAACTATTTTTTCTTGTATCTTCTTCATCTGCATGTAAGTTTGATGCCTAGAGTTTAGAGGCATGTGGTTTGTCATATGAATTTATCTCCATGTTTTCAATAGTCACAGAGTACATGAATTCATTTGCTTGCCTCGCCTAGAATGAGAAGTTTATTCATTCGTGTTTTTTCTTGAAATTTACATGTAGTCATGAGATTGGTATTTGACTATTTGTCATCCCATTTTATGTTGACTCTAGATATGTTCTAAGGTAATATGTATTTAGCGACGAGCTTTTGGTTGCAACAGTAGTGGATATTTTTCATGTCTATAGACATGCTAGCAAAAGCAGAAAATAGGGGTTGCTCATTTTCAATATTTAGACATTAGGTGTTGTATGGTATAAATTGTCATTGTTTTATTGTTGGAGTGTTGTGTGCAAATTATGCATGGCCTTACATTTTGTAGTGATAGTAGTTCTAATTCAGAGCATCCAATGGTTTTAGGAGTGGATATTTGTGTTAGATAGAAATATGTTGGTGAGCGCCGGAGATAGGGCTTTGCAATGCAATGTAATGTTAGACTTTCATATGTGTGTTTTATTGAATAACTTGATATTGTTGTTTAAGCAACGTGGAGAGGGGTTTGGGAAAAGTAGGAATTTTGGAAGAAAATTTAGTTTGAGGAAATTGTTATTCAATTGGGTTGTCCACATGAAGCAATAGAGCTAAGTTCTTGAGCATCCATTATATAAGGACATAAGTACTATGTAATATTGAATAACAATTTTTTTAGCATTGATCTCTATTATAGTTGATCTTATTAGCTTTTAATATCTCTCTTGGTTACAGAGTGTAACAAGAAGTAATGAGATGGGGATGTTACTTTGATGTTACATATTTGGATGGAGATGTTCAGCTTTAGAGGGAGGATGCTACCATGATCTAATTGTGATGATCGAAGTAGTTCTTGATTAAGAGGGAATCGGAATCCCCACCATTCTTATATATGTTGTTAATATTTTTTGAGACTCTTGTTAGAAACAAGTCTTGGCTGTGATTTTCCTTGTTGATTATGAGTTCTTATTCATGTGAAATTCGCAATAGTTATAAGGACAAAAACTCTTTCACTTATGAAGAAAATTATAGTGAACATCATATACAGAGAGTCCATGATGCCATCACGTTGAGTAATTTTGTGATGAGTTGGATGTCATATTGAGAGAGTCCATGACAACATCACGTTGAGAGAATTTGTGATGTAAAAATCTTGTAGGCTTGTCACATTAAGAGATTACATAACATCACACTGAGAGAGACCATGATGTGAAAATCTTTCAGCTTGTCATGATGACAACATCACGTTCAGAGTATCCCTAAATTAAGAACCTTGCAAGTTTGTCATGTTGAGAGATTCCACGATATAATCATGTTTTGAGAGTCTGTGATGAAAGTTAGTTGTGATTCTTGCATGTTTTTCATGTTGGGTGATTCCATGAATTATGGTTTTTTATGAGAATCTATGTGGTTAGAATTTATCATTGACATTTTTTGGTTGCAGCCTTGTGTGTCTGTTTTGCTAAAGATCTCTCTCTTGCTTAGAAGGAATGTTGAGGATTGTAGCTGTGGCAGAGATCTTTATCTCTAGAAATATGGATGGTATTATAGTTGTGGTCATCTTCACCTAAAGGAGCCATTTATGATAATTGTAATATTAAATTTAAAGACGTGTGTCATACAACATGTGTTGATGCTTGCACATGGAAATACGAAGAGTTGTGTATTTGAAAAATGGAGTCATGTTTTGGAAAATTCAAGAGACCTTCGGTCATAATGTGAAGAGTCTCTCTAGTTGTTTATATATATCAAATCAAGCCACTAGCATTGTACACTCGAACATTATATGATGAATAACAGTGATATTTTTGGTTGTGTGGCTGGGTTTTCCATTCATCTCCCAGGATAATTTTGTCTCTCTTGTATCTACCTTGTATCTATTTTGTTCTTCTTGATTGCTGTTTATCTTTATATATTCGCTAAACTTAACATTACCTACATCTAAGAGCTACAACTTTTCTTTTAATTTCTATGTATGTGATTTTTTTCCTGCATAGCTTTAGCTTGTCAAGCTCGCTCCCACCCTTTCACTCCTATTATTATCTTTCCTATGTGTCCAAGAACAAACAGAAACAATATAGAATCCAAAAACTTAACAGCATATAATTGTCCATTGTTATGCATGCCATTCTGAAGGGAGACAAACTGAAGAATGCAATGAATTGTCTTAAAAAGATACTCAAAGCTATACAAACTATTTGCACATGGCAAAAATATACAAACCTCACTTCAAATTTTGCACGGTCATTTCAAAAAAGGTTAAATATACATATTATAGTTTTTAAAATCTGTACTGGCACATGGCATGTGGACATACAAAACAGCAGCAAAATATACTTCTGCAAGTGGAAATTGATTAATGGCATCAATGGTTTAAGTCTGCCACTCAGATTGTTCATGGCATAAGTTGATAGAACTTACTGTCATAAACTTGTTTATACATGTCAACTATATGTGAACCTAGCCCCTTTCTGTACTGTTCCCAATCAATTGGTTGTGGTTCCTGCAAATTAAAGAGAATGAAACAGGGTTTAGATTCAAAAGAAAATGCATTAATGAGCCAAACACTAAATTTTACACATGGAAACTTGTGATTGCCTGCATAAATCATTTACTTTCTAATTGTAATCCACCATGAGATGTTTTCCGGTATTATTAAGCAAATTTCTTCTAAAATGCATCCTCTAAATATACAAGTGGAACCCGGTCTTTCCCTATACTAAAGGTTCCACATTCTAAAACCAACAGCTGTGAAACTATTCCTAATTCCCAGCTAAAAAACATTTGCTCACTTGCATTACCATGTGCATGCGTATGACTAAATTACAATCTTCCATTGTGTATAATAACAATAAACAACTGTATGATTAAATTACAATGACTCGACAACCTTCATTTGACAACAAATGAAAACCATGAAATATTGCTCACAGACATGTTGGATAAATAAAACCCTTCAGCCAATCCTGATGCAGGCGCTTTTTTGGGACTCCAATCAATTGCGCATTCCGAGACTCCAATCATTTCAAAGACCCAGGATTCTACATGCATTTTAATGGTTGGGTCAAGTCTTAGTTTAATAGGTTATGTAGTCGGTTGGTAGAAGTAAGTGTTTAAGATATAATAAATCAAAAGTTTGTATAATCATGAAGTTGAAAACTTCCACGATACATTTCTAGTTTAGTTACTTGTCCTAGATCTTATTCTAATCAGTCATGAACAACCAATAGAGAAATTAGAATGAGTCAGTTTGTGTAGTGAGAAAGATACTTCTCTGAATTAGTTATTGGTTGAATTCGGTTGTTAAAAAGTTCTTTATGTAATTTGAAAACCCGATGGTAGAGGGAAGAAGCGTAGGATGGAATGTGGAGTTTTCGATGAAGGAAAAGAAACATGTAATAAGGAATTGAGTAATGAAGGAAGGATTAAATTTTCTATTAAGAATTTCGGGTTCTTCAGTGTCTCATTTGTAATTCTCTGTTCTTAATTTCCTGAATGATGATGAACTAAGTTGTATTTGGAATCCTTTATTATTTGTTGCTTGGTTTCGAAGATCTATATTGATATTTTGGATGCAAATTTGGTTGTGAGGATTCGTGATGCTTGGAGTTTGATAAGTTTCAATGTGTTGGGTTTCAGATGAAAGAATCCCACAGTAATATCGGGCTCTTGCATTTTAATAACCAATAATCAAGAATCCATTTTATGGGTCGGTTTTGTCATAGAGAGGTGAAGTTGAATGAATGAAGGGATCGGACTGCAGAGTGAGTCCACAATTGTTACAGAATCTAGTTGCAGTTGGAATCTTAATTGTTTATAGTTTGGTTTCAAATGATTGAATGGTATCAAAGACCATCATGTTTGTACACGAATTGAAGAACCAAGCTTGCAGCGAGGAATGTTTATAGGATGTTGAAGAACCTTATGTTTTGTATTCGGCATTTGAGAATGGAGATAGGTGTCGGTCCCATGTTCAGTAGACCCACAAGGTACTAAGAAAATAGTGAACACAATCAGTTGTTGATTAGATAATCTAGTAATTAATCAAGGAAAGTTATATTGTAAAGTTGATGTGGTTGGTATTCTCATCACTGAGAAATCACAAGCTAATAAATCTCTCTCAATCAGTTGTCACATGGTTTGAATCGACATTATTGTTCTATTTGTATCGAATTGTGGTATTTGGTTAGGTATTATTCAAGCTTCAGTTGCCAAGCTCTGCGTCAAATCCACACTTCACTACAAATTAGAAGTTTGGGAAGAGCTTATTTAAGGAAATATTATTCCAGATTTGGAACACAATTTTAACAGCAGTTAAAGATTCTTTTACAAAGATCCTTTTAAGATTTTATTTATAGTTTAGTTGCTGAATTTTAGAAGTTAGCTACTGATTTTAGTGTACATCTTTTGTTTTTTATAATCGCCATGTTTTACATCTTTTTTCATTCCTAAGTTTTAGTAGTTAGTTGTCTATTTTAGCATATAATGTTTTTAATTATTTGCAGTCATTCATTTTTACTTCTAAAATTCATATTTCATCCCAGTTTACAGCTCATTATTAAATGACTTCGCACCATCATTACTAATCATATAGGAATATATGTTGAGAGAGTCTCAGCTTCAGTTATTCATATATATTTTGTTGTGAGTTCTTCTCTGTGAGAGAGAAGTTTGAGGTGCAATCCCTTGTGAATGAGTTCCTCTCTGCGAGAGAGAAGTTTGAGGTGCAATCCCTTGTTAAAAAGTTCTTTTCTATGAGAGAGAAGTTCAAGGTAATCCCTTGTTAATGAGTTCTTCTCTGTGAGAGAAATTCAAGGCGCAATCCCTTGTTAATAGTGCATTCTTCTTTGTGAAAAAAAATTTAGGTGCAAGCCCTTGTTAATGCATTCTTCACTACAAGAAAAGTTTGAAGTGAAAGCCCTTGTTCCATCCACTAGGAGTAGCCATGGTAGATGTCATGTGAATGACCCCATGACTTAGTCATACATTCTTTCACCCTCTAGGTGTAGCCATTGTGAATGTCATGCTGAGATGACAATATTATATTGAGAAAATCTGTGATGAGATTTTGTTATTGACATTTATATTCATTGTGCTCCACACTAATTGTCAAGTTGAGACACACCATGACATTTGAATGATCTATCTCTTGCTAAGAGGAGGTGTGAATGTTTTTAGTAGCTGGGAAAGAAATCATTCAGATTATGATATTGCTGGACCTGAGCAGTAGATGTTTCTTATTGAAACAGGTTGACTTGCTACTGTTATTGATTCCTTCATATATATTACCCTCGGTTTGTATATCTTCTTTGTCAGTGAGACAGTTTGTCTTGGTACCGTGTATGGATGACTTGGAATTCTGATCGCCTTGTGTTGCATATCGTCAGTTCTAATGTATAATATGCCGACGGTTTATATTTATTGATTTATTGTAACTGGAATGGTGTGTTTCGGTGGTAACAGCCGTCTCTTCACATTCTGCCCTAAAGTCCATGCCATAGAGATGGAGTCTTTCATTGAGCCGCTGATGTGTAAGAAGAGTTATGGAGGGCACTCTTGATTTCTGTCTTCAGATTTAGCAAAGGAGCTTATGCTGTTTGTTTTTCCACTATTTTATATATTCTTCAAGGGGATGTTTATGCTATTTTTTAGTTCTGTTGGATAGAGGATCATTGGCTGAGTATTGCATATCAATATTTTTCCTAAGGATGATGATCTTTCAGATGAAGATTGTGGTGTGCAGCTTCAGTGAAACTAAAGACAATGCATTTGTGACTATAAAATATATGGTGTATCAGCATTTTAAGCTCCGTATTTGTTATTCTCTGTAGGTATGATCTGTATACTAATATACCAATGTACCCAGGAAAGCAGTGGAGGAGGAGGAGGAGGAGGAGGACGCGGAGGTGGAGGCCGGGAGAAGCAGAAGCCGGCACAGAAGCCCTGTGGATGCCTCCCGGATGCATCCATCTAAAGCTGTTTAATATTTGAACTTGCAATCCCATAAAGCATGGCAGAGAATTTATTTATTTGAGCTGCTGCTGACTGTTGATAAAGTCTAGGATTGTTTCTGCAAATGTAGAATCATGGCCATTGCTATTGATTTACCATCAACAAGGTATCTCGTGATAAAATCAATTTGACAGAAGCTACAACCTTAACAATCCCTCTTAGTAGGGAGAATTTATAGAACACATTATGCTCTCAAGAATATGAAGAGATATCATCTCAATACGATATTCAATTCACTATGAGGCTAAATTTCTCACCTTTCATAACACACAATTGAAGCAATTTCCATAACTTTAAAACAACACATTAAGTGAGGTCTATAGTAGTAACTATGGTGTCCGGACAAGATCCCACCCAAAGAACCATAACAAGTTGGTTATCATGGTGTCCAGCAAAATCTAGCCCAAAGAACCATGATAAAAGGTCTGCCATTTATAAGATCACCACCTTACAATGGTTACCTTCTGTTTGTTCGTTATCATGATTTCCAACACTCTGGGACAACAATTTAATTATGTCATAATAACAGGTCTACCATTTATAAGATTGTCATCTTATAATGGTTACCTTATGTTCATATATGTCAATAAAAGATCGTCACTTTTCATTACTTATCATATGTGAAATAGTAACCACCATGAACCCAATCAGAGGGTGGTACAAAGACTTTCACCTTAATTTTTTCTCACAAAGAAGAATTTATAACAAGCAGTTTCACTTAGAACTTTCATAAAGAAGATATCATTCACAAAGGATTGCACCTCAAAAAATTATGCCTCTGAACAATGATCTTGGGAAGTCAGGTCCAGTAGTTACTCCCTTAGAAACTCTCTTTCCCAAGGATTCTTGCCAGACTCACTTTGAATCTGATATCTAATTTTCTGGTGATAAGTCATCACTTCCTCATTATATGCATAAGATTGGGCCCATCAAAATCATGCAATTACCCACATGTATTTCTAGACTCCCTCTGAATATCAATCTTCTAAGCTCCTACGTTACCTTTAGAAGAAGTGTCATACTCCCTCTTAATGTAGAAGAATCTCATAATCTCAATCATCAAAGATGTTTGCTTCAAGAGCCTCACTTTATCCATCTTGATCATCAGGTTCTTTGGAGCTACTATCATTAGCTTGAGTCTACACAATATTTGGTAACATATGTAAAGTACCAACCTTCTTTTCCTATAAGAATATCCTCAAACATAAAGGAAAAGATCAAGGCAAATAACCTTTATGGTATGTATAGAATCACAAATTAGAAAGATTACAATGAGTAGATAAATGTAAAAGATAAGAATACTTATCTGCACATGAAGATTCAGAAATTGTCTTCTTAGATTGAATGTGGAACATCTCCCCTCTAAAGAAGGTTCAAGTGGGAATGGAACATTGACTATGGTTCCCCCCACAATGTAAAAGTCTCACTCATTCTTTATACTATTGAACGATTTTGCATCAGATCAAATATGGATTCCTTTGGCATCATCTCTCGCATTGATTGCCCCAAATCTAAGATCTACCCTTTTTGCAAGTAAAAAAATAAACTGATCCAAATATTGGATCTAAATCAACCCATATTTGTGCTCTCATGTTATGTGTGGCCAAATGATTCCTTCCCAACCGAAACACTCTTCAATTGTCGGGTTGTCTATTCGAGATGATCTTAGTCAATGCTTGATCCACTTATCCAAACTGATTTGTGTTGCCCTTGCCATCCAAAATGAGCTAAAGACCTTGATGAGCTAGTTAGATAGTGGAAACATTGAATATTATTATTTCCACTCATTTCGTTTTATGGAGTTGGAAAATTTCTACCAATTTGCTTTAGGAGTAAACTTGTAATCTATTTGAGATCTCAATGTATATCCACCCTATTGACAAAACATTTGTTCAACTGAATCTCATATTTCCTATCTCAACTACCACTGTAATGAACCCTCTCCTTAGTAAGTTTTCTCTCAAAAGGCTTTTGTATTAATTGAAATAAAGTTTTTGCTCTCGATTTGTTTAAGGTGGTAGTTAATATGAATATCTTATTTTGAAAGTAAAAGTACATTATTATACATTGAATTTAAATTCCCATTTCATACTTCTTTCCTTATCACTAGAATTATGCTATCAATACTAGAGAATCCATCTCAACATTGTTTACTCCCTCTTAATCAATAAGACCTAGTTCACTGAAGGTTAACTAAGTAACATCCTCAGTCTTCTCCCTCTCTTTCAAGGTTGCCTCTAATAACATGTCAGGCTCCCTCTGAATCTCAATGCCCCTCTTCCTGCAATAACATTCTCAAAGGAAAAGATCAAGACACATATCTCATATAGTATGTATAGAAATACAAAAATAAGAGAAAGAATAGTTTAGATAAATGTCTAATTGAAATATACAAACATATGTTCCATCTTCTGTATATATAAGAAAAGTTATAAACTTGTTTAACAATATAAACAAATTTCATATTAATAAAACAAGTTACCTTTACATAACATACCCCATTTGTTTGACTTCCTATAATTTCAAGTTTCATTTTGGTGGCCCTCCATGACTTTATATTCTTTACCTTCTCTTATCATGAGTGACATACTAAATACTTATAAATTCATTTCACATATGAGTTGTTGCCTTCTTTTATTAGCACTCTTCCTCTTAATGTCCTCCTCGTATGATATAGTAGGGATTTCAAATTGAATTCCTATTTTCACACAAAGGTTGTGACTTTTCAAAATTCAACCACTCCTTTCTATTTACACTTTACCTTTATGGTAGACCAACTTATATTAGTTTGCTCTTATCTTTGTCACCTTCATATTCAACCAACCATGATTTATCGTGTATGTCTCTCATTATTTTTTGATTAATTTATGCATGGGATGGGTCCTCTTTGCTCCTGTGGCACAGGCTCACCCAAAAATGTATGTTTGAAACGCTTTTGTAATGTCCACATATAATGCCTAGTCATCTAATATAGTAATCCATATTGTGCTTATTAGGCGGTGATAATGATAGACATAAAATACAAAGTAAGTGTCTCCCGTAAATGAACAATTATGAATGCACAATTGATCATGAACAAAATATAAGAACAGTGAGTCTTTTATCAATACAACTTCTGCAATGATAGTTTATAGACAGGGATCCCTCCCTCTTATCCCCTTGTCCACTCGTGATATAGACAGGGATTCCTCCCTCTTATCCCCTTGTCCACTCGTGATCAAAATACTTTTCACTACCTCCAATTGCTTGATGGTATTAGGTACCCACGTCTTTAATGGACCCTCCTCACTATAAAACTGAGACAATAGTTTATAGACAGGGATCCCTCCCTCTTATCCCCTTGTCCACTTGTGATATAGACAAGGATTCCTCCCTCTTATCCCCTTGTCCACTTGTGATATAGACAGGGATTCCTCCCTCTTATCCCCTTGTCCACTCGTGATCAAAATACTTTTCACTACCTCCAATTGCTTGATGGTATTAGGTACCCACGTCTTTAATGGACCCTCCTCACTATAAAACTGAGACATAAAATGTTGACTTCAAATGTTGTCATCTCCTATTCGATTCATGCAATATCCAATGTGGCAGCTTGTCTCCTTTCATAGAGGGCTCGATAAGACTTAATATTGATTCCTCATCCTTTGACAAGCCCCTCCACATGATAGTTGCCAATGTGGAAGTAGATAATTTCCAAAGTCGTGCAAAATATCGTACTTCTATCTGATTTCTAATTCTTGGTTTTCATATTTACATCGACACGATTCTTGAGTGTACTTACTATTAGTCTCTCCTTCATATGTCAAATGTCTAAGTCACTATCTATTACAAATGTTTGGAGATTAGTGATTGTTCGAGTTGTGAACCGTGATTCTTTCTTATATATTTTCAGTATGGCCAAATATATTGATTGGTTGTTTTCAATATGCGAGGAGGTAGTCCACTTTGCATTTCCTTTCCTCATTTCCTCTTATGATTGATGCCAAGAGACAAATATGTGAGTTCATGGCAATGACGTAAAACTCTGAGGAGTCCAAGTGACCAATTTGTATATGTAATATTTGTCTTTTCTCGAGAATGTTCATTTCTTTTCCTTTTGAGTTCATCATTTTCTTTGTAATTGTCTTCGTCACTAGTGTTCAACACTTCCAATGTGGAAACCCACAGAACTTGACACTTGTCTTTCGTCAGAATTTCCTTTTTCAGTGTGTGCAATAGATTAATCAAAATTCCTAATGTTTGAAACTTATCATACTCCTCCGACTTGTGTTTATTAATTGTGCCTTGCTACCTTGCTCCCCCATCAGATTGACCCTTTTATTTCCTTATGGGCATTCAATGTTCTTGTGGCAGGTTTGTCTAGGGGACCTCCTTTGGCATGGCAGCGGCTATCTCATTGTGATTCCATTTTGGCAGCCAAACTTATATTAATTTCAACCGCTCCGTATTATATGTATCACGTTAGTGGTGGGATCAATGTTTGTGGCAATATATTAGTTATGCCTTGTTAGTACGATGAGTGTTGTCTCTTTTCTATGTTCTATTTCAATTCTCCATTAACAGGTCACATAATTAATGAGTTGCCCTTTTTTTAATACAAGTTTCTATACTTGTATCACATCTGAGTTTGCGGGTGGTTGATAGATTAAACAAATTTTCCATGTCTTTCATTCACATCGACAATGCAAGTTTATGAGATTTCTTTCGCTTCTTGTTAGGGAGGATAAGCTTGGAATGGATATGGAAGAGGGGGAATGGATATGGAAGAGGGCTACAAAGGCAGTGCATCATTTTACATTTGCAGCCTGCTCTAATACCATGATAAAGTCTAGGAACGTTTCTGCAAATGTAGAATCATAGCCATTGTTATTGATTTACCATCAACAAAGTATCTCATGACAAAATCAATCTGACAAAAGCTACAAGCTTAAAAATTGTGTCGAGGAAATTCCACCTAAGGTAGACAAATAGATAGACTCCTTTCCTGCTGTTGAGAAAGGGCAGGGAACAAAATGATAGGATCGACGCTCCGAATACTTAAAGTCCTCCCACTACCAACTAGCATACATCATCTAGCTGGGTCTTGTGGGTATCAACAATTGGATCAATCACATGGAAATGGGAACAACAACTCACTATGGCTCTTGGCCCAGACAATGTCCACCCCTATTCATCTATATCATGTGGATGAACACACGCAACATGACGGAAAACAGTCCTGGGGTGCAGTGAATAGATCTGATTGAGAGGAAACAGCAATGGCTTCTACTTTATCATATATTAATATGATGAACATATTTTTTAATATAGTTTATTGTATTTCTTATTTAAGCGTATTGATATTTAATATATATTAAACCTGTTGGTGCAAATACGTATTTACTATTTACACTTTACTTAAGTTTACTTAGGTTAATGCATTATTTTATTATTTTGCATTATTTTATTATTTTATTTTGTGAGACACTTAGGAGTTTGTGTACCTTTATGAGTTGTCATGTTGACAACACAGAAGTACGCAACTCTATTTCAGCACATGGTGTCCATAACACTGGAGTTTGCATCATTCACTGAGCTGTCATGTAGACAACACAATCATTCGCACTCCATTTTTAGCACATGTTGTCTACAACATAAATTTGCGTGATACACCATTGTAGGCTTATTCTCTCATCATCGCACTTACTTCCGTGCTTAATGGAGGATAACCCATATCTGGTGGACATGTGCCTGGTTGTATGACTTATCATGATGTTATTCTGAGGCATTCTAAATGCATCTCAAAGACCTTTATATACAGGCACTCCTAGGGTACTTTAATGCATATTGAATCGAATACATTTTTATTCTGATCATAGTGCTTTCTGGTCTACAGTTGTGCTCGTGTTTGAGTTTTTAGTTCTTGGGTGAATCTTGCCCTAAGGCAAATTCTTACATGGTATCAGAGCTATACCAAATTCTTACAAAACCTATGATTAAATTATAATAAAATTTATATCGTCATCTTATTTATTTATTTGTTAAGCTATATTTTTTTTATCACCAAGATGCCAAAGCCAAGATTAATTATTATTATTGTGTTGTGATTAATTATTATTATTATTTATTAAGCTTGAGTAAACTCAAACCCAAGACCTCCCACATAAGAGGCTTTTGCCTTATATATACAAATATAAATTTTATTAATTAATTTTATCAAATTGATTGTAATAATAATTGTCTAGAGTTTTTTAATATATTAATTATTGCATATATATATATAAACACATCCACATCCCCCCCAAAAAGTAATCGTGCATCTGCAAACCCGATTCTCACATTGGCATCTGTATCTGCACCCAAATTGGTCAGCTTAGTCTGTATGTGATCATTACAGAGTGTGCTCCATTTAATTTGCTTATATCTGTGAGATAATCAAGTGATCAAACTTCATTATATGCTCATTGATTGCTAAGTGTTAACAAACAGAAGCTTAAGATCTGTGTATTTATTTTGGAATATAATTAAGTTTCTATTTTGGGTGTGGCTGGGTATTTCCCTCTAGTAGGACGCTTTTCGCAGGATAAATAACTGGGTCATTTGCTCTTATACTTTTGTGTGCTTCAGTATATTGCATTTATACTTTTTCTGGTTCCAAAACTTCAACAGGACAGGGGGGTTGAACTCTGCAGTATTTTTCTATTGCGACAAATATGCTTCCAATTGGCTTAAAGGAACAGAAAGAAATCAATTTATAACTTTCAAGACATAAACTTTCTTCCATGATGATTCATTCCATAAAAAAACCTACCTCAAAGGATGTCTGCAATGTGCATCACTTACTCTGAACTAACCTAATCAACTGCAATTACCAAATATTTGAATGAATTTTTACCTATTTGAGTTTACTAAGATTAACTAGGCAGAATCTTTTCTAATTTAGGAATTTGAATGTGTCACTCCCACTATGTTTGTACCATAGTTAAACACTGAGCTATAGATGTTTTCATCTTTTAGATGTAAAAGAAATTATGCAACATTAAATCAGCCATGAAAAAAACATTAAATAACAAAAAGATGGCACTATTAGTATTTCAAATGCAAAAAAATATGAGAATAACAAGACTATGTTATAAGAAAGGAAATAACTACAATATATATCATCTGAGTTTTTAAACCCAATGTGGATAAAGATATGACAGGTTCCCAATCAAATAGGTTAATTACATATACCCATTATCCCAAGTCTATCTAAATGTTAAAAAAGAAAGGCACGTCACTTCTCAATTAGTTTGTTTTCTCTTCATAAAATCCATGAAAATAAAGCCAATGTGAAACAAGACCTAGCAAAGCAAGCAATGTCAGCGACCCATACATGCAATGGTAAACTCCCAAAAAGTAATGCCTCCCACATCTGAGATGTAAGAAAAATAAAACATGCTAAAGAATATCTATGTGTACCAACCCATATCCCTTCCACTAGGTAAAAACAAAGATCAACATGCTAAAGAAGGTCTATGTGTACCAACCCATATCCTTTCCACTAGGTAAAAACAAAGATCAATGGTTGGAGCTCTTCCCAATCTAGATATGAGGGAAGAAAATGCAAGATGAATATCTATACTAACTGTGCTGCACCTCCAAGTCAATAATGAAAAGTGCTAAGACTAAATCAAGGGTCCTAGGCCTTATTACGAGGTAATTGGTAAATACTTGCTTATTAATAACAGAGACCGAAAGGTCAATTTATACAAAAGGAAGAGACGATGTTTCCTTACGAAACGATCGTAAAGAATAGAAACATTCTATTCCAGAGAAAGCAAAAAACGAAAGCAAACTAAAGCTAAAGATATTTACAAGATAACCATTAACTAATAATAGACGTCTTATCTATTATTGTAATACAAAATTCCCCCCCATTGTCTGATCTAAGAGTAATAATAGATTTCCCAAACTCTTTTTCAACTAAGGGTTTAAACCTCTGAAATACAATAAATGCATCGGATTTCTTTTTAAGGAAATACACCCACATTTTTCTGCTGAAATCATCTACAAACAACAAAAAATACCTGTACCCAAGAACAGAAGGAGTGGCCATAGGGCCGCAGATATCAGCATGAACAAGCTGAAGTACTTGAGAAGCTCGCCAAGAATCGCCACTGGGGAAAGGTGTGCGATGTTGCTTCCCAGCCTGACATGCGTCACAAACTCCAAGATGTTGGGTTTGAATCTCTGGCAAACCAAGAACAAGCTCATCCCGAGCAAGTTGTGAAAGATAATGCACATTTAAGTGCCCATATCGCTGATGCCAAAATGTGCTGATGGAAGATCGCCGAGCAGCCATAGCTAAGTCCTGAGAATCACCAAAATCAGTAAGTCTGAAAAGACCATGATCCTCAAGACCAACTGCAATAGTAGACTTAGTCGCCCGATCAATGATAGTGCACTGATGTGAACTAAAGGTGACTGCCAAGTGTGGAGAATGTCGCAGCAACTGACTGACCGAGAGTAGATTTAGTTCCATCCCTGGAACGTAGTACACATCAAGGAATATGAGCTTCCTCCCAACAAACTGAATTTGAATGTTGCCTTTACCAACAACCGTGTACTCTTCTCCACCACCAAAGATAACAGAATCTGAATAAAGCTGGTAGTCAGTAAACCAGTCTCTGCGGTGAGTGAAATGTCGAGAGGCACCTGAATCAATGTACCAGGCAAATGACTGTACATGATTTGCGGGTCTTTTAGCCATGAAGGCGTAAGTGGCAGATTCCACCTGCTCAGTGTGCTCTGCACTGTTCGCTTTAGGTTGCGAACCTGATTGCTTAGACTGGGCAGCTAAGCGTTTCCGACATGCAACCTTCATGTGACCATACTTGTGGCAATAGTTGCATTGAATGTTCTTCTTTTTGGTACCATCGGATGCTGGAGCAGAAGACTTTTGCTGAGATGGTTGTTGAAACTTGCCCTTATCCTTCTGAAAGGATTTCGCAGCAAAGGCTTGCTCAGTGGAGGTGGAACTGGAGCTGCTACCGAATTGTTGTTTCCACCGATCTTGCTGAAGTAGCAGGGTGCAAAGATCAGTGAACTTTAGATCAACACCAGTAGATGTGATGTTGAGAGTCTCGATAAAATGCTCATAGGAATTTGGTAAACTCTGAAGAGTGATTACCACAATATCCTCTTCCTCCATCTTGCGACCGATGGCAAGTAACTGATCACGGATTTCCTGAATCCGATTCAGGTGTGCCTGGAGCGAGGTGCGCTCATCCATGACAATAGAAAACAGAGTGTTTTTCAGAAAGAAGGCTCTGCTCTTGTCGGAAGTCTCATGAAGACCTTTTAGATGTGTCCAGATTTCGGCAGCTGTCTTGCCGGATGGAATCTGAGAAAGCTGGTCATCAGCTACGAAGAGTTTGAGAAGCATTACTGCTTCTCGATTGTTCAGATCCCATGTATCTTGATTTTGTACAAATCAAAGCAATTTTTAACAATTAAAGAGTAGTATCCAAAGATGAAGGCATAAAAGATACAAAAGAACTGTTATCAAAGAGAATATTAAAATCCTCAAAGGTTTCCTCTAAATCAACAAGGAGAGACTTGCAAAACATGTTATCAAGATTTTCCGAACAGTCATCCCAATGACGTACCTTTGAAACACTGATTTGATCCTACTAAGCTAACTCATTAAGAAATGGAATTGAAGAACTATCAACACATCTCTAGAACCTCCATTCGTGAAAGGACTTCATGATTCAAATGACCACAATGCTCATTTTAGAAAATGTCCACACTAGATGGCTAAGTGGGAACATTAGTTGAGGAATCATAAAAAACAAAATGGGATAACACACACAACAAAGACTGATCATTTGTCTCCCCAACTTCAGCAATGTCATTCTATGCATATCTCAAATAACCACAAAATTAGATGTGAATTTGACACTTACATGTCCCGTTATGTGTAATCTAATAGATGGATACAAGATTAACTGACAAGGTACACAAAAAACATCATTAAATGACTTCACCCATGACAATAAACCCTACCACACATTCATTCATTAACATATGTATCTTGTGACAGAAGCATGTGATGAGAAATTGCAAAGCCAAGGATCCATCTCACTGAATGACATTATTGTAATAACAAGAAGTCCCTTACCTTATGATTTTCAAGCTTGAAGATTATAAAGATGTTGAAACTTGTGATTTAGTTAAAAGCAACTTGAGATTATTTTCAGTATGTACGTATGGATTTTCCCTTCTTCTATAAATACCTTTCGAATGAAGGGGATACGGAAACTGCTTTAAAGCACATGATGAATCTTGTCAATCTTTTTGTACATTTATTTTCATTTTAGTTGTGTTCATGTTCCTCTGATTCTTTCTAAGAATTGAGTTGCCTAGCCATTCGTGTATGCAGTTTAGAAGACTTCATGGGACCCATTTGAATTAAAAAATTTAATCTTAAATAGAAAACTTGATGGGACGGATTTGAACTAAATTTTTTAATCCTGAATCAGAAGATCAGAAAATGCATTAAAAGAAGGTGAAGTATATGCAGCTTCCATAAATGTCCAAAGTGTATGAAAGCTATAGACGAAAAAAGAATACTTAAACCACTCTTAAATAGCATATTCAGAATCAATTGTGGATTTTATTTATCAATTTTACGAACTTTTAGCTACATTCCCCTCAATGCAATCAAAACTGACGAGGATCAAGGTTAATCAAGTCAATATAAATTTGATGGTCCCTAACTTTATCAATATTACCATAAAAAATGCTCCTTAGGTATTGAACATTTGTCAAGGTGAGAATAGAGATCAAAAATTACTTGTGCACCGTGTCTCAAAGTTCGCTGGATTTCGGCCATGAGATTCGAAATTTGGTGAACTTAAAAAAATTCTTAAAAATTGTTGTCGTTCGCCAATAAATTCGTAAGGTTTCGAGTTTAGGTTAAAAAAATCATGTCGCTAGCATGGCCAATGTGGATATCACCACAGACAAGATGGAATTCATGCAAGTTGTTGCGATGTTGTTTCAGACAGCAGTTGTGATGCTGTTTCAAAGACAATACACGTGCATACATATTCAAATCCCGTGCTCACAATGCTCAACTTTCCAGTCTCAACTTTGGCTAAACGCACAGACTTCCCTCTTGCGACTGCATTTTGCATGAAGAGATACTCAATTTTTTAAGAAAAAACATAAAAAATGTTTCAGATTCCTTTTGTCTTAAATTTTTTATTTAAATGATATTAAACATCTTAAATTGTGGTTTAGAAACAATGGGATTTTTTTTAATTTGGTTCTATTCAAATTTTAAAATGCTAAATATAAAATTATAATGCATTTATCAATTAATATTAATAATACCAATCAAAAATTATATATTAATATATAAAATAAGATTTTTAACATATTTAAGTTACAATATTGTTCAATAATATATATATATATAATATTTGTTTATTTTTCAAATTATTATTTATATTTTTTTTAATTTAATTTATATAGGTGAATTTAATGTCGAATTTTTTCAAAAACAATTATACTGTTGAATTTTTTCAAAAAAAATTGTCGTGTCGAATTTTAACCGAATTTTATAGTTGCTGAACATGAACTTGAGCTCAAACCTTGTGACTTAGCTTGTGAGCATATGTAACCAAAAGCTTTCAACAGTTACTTCCGCACTCCTTTTGTTTGGCATTAGTAGTTTAAGGAATCAATTCACCTATGTATGTAATGCAAACCTTTTCCCTTTCATAGTTTCATACAGATGTTTTCAGAGTTGTATACTCACAGGGTTCACAGATGAATACCAATTTTACCCATTGCAAGCTCACACAGATGAAACAAGTGTGATCAAGAAGAAACAAACACAGCAAGACACTCACAATGAACTCAATAAAACAATGCCTGGCACTTCAGGAGGTACTTTATTTTAGTGTGTTTTTATACTGCAAGAAAGAAGGAGATTAAAGAGAGAAGTGCAATCAATCTAATCAAAATCAGATGGAAAAAATTAAATTAGAGCATAAAGACTGGAAAGAGTTTTTCAACTGCTATGTGAAGTAGAAATTCCACCAATTAGAGCAAAGGTTTTACCCATTTTTATGCAAAATTCTTAATAATGGTAGTGAAACTCTCAGCTACCTTAGTATTGGTAATGTTTTCCAAGTTTGGAAAACCTATCAAATTTAGAGAACCTGCGAAATGGAGGAGGTCCAAATTTAGTAGAATCGCCAAGTTCAGAGCCAATACCAATGTGCACAAAGGCAGAAAAGATACAGGTGTTTGATAATGTAATGCTATGTAAACCTGTTTAAATGCTTAAAGTGTGTTCCATGTGTTTTTAACTTTTCACGATGCCTCATACATGAACCTTTAGAAAAAAATAAATCAACTTTTGAATCCCAAAATTTTCATCAAGTACCCGGCAATTTTTCAAATAGTTTTTTTCAACTTGGACTTGCCTGAATAGTAAGTCATATGGCTTCAACCTACATGCTTGAGGAAGATAAAAAATGTTTCAACTACATTTCTCAGAGTTTAAAGAATAGACAATAGAACACTGAGATTTCAATAGTTAAAGATGTAACTGCATTGTCCATTTGGCTCCAAACTACCTCAAAATGTATGCAACCTGAAAAATCTTCAATCGAACAACTTTTGTTCACCGAGTGATTTGCCTGAAACTAAAGTCTATCCCAACCATTTTGATCTTTTTGAATGCAATATGAACAATCCATTTCCAACATGCCTTACTGTTACATTACAAAAAGTTATGCAATATTAGATCATCCTAAGAATAATGAAAACAATTACACTAATTCAAATGCTAGCAGCCTAGCATTAAAAGCATTAAAAGATTTTAATACTTGTATCCTATGTATCAGTATGTTGGATGAAAGGATAGAATAACTAAATATAAGCTCTGTGTTTCCCAAAAGACAGGAAAATGTCATGTACCAATTATCTCAAGTCCTAAGCGACAAAAATAAAACCACCATATTTAACTAAGGAATGATACTTCTTAAAAATTAGCTAAAAAGTTATAGGTCGTCAAAGCAATAATAAGTTGTTGGACTGCTTCATGTGCTCCTACAGTTGAAACTATTTTAAATTCAGTATAAGTTGTTTGGCATAAGTCGTTCGACTGCTTCAAGTGCTCCTACATGCTTATGATTTTCGTGTAATCTGTTTAATATGGATTGAGCCAAAATCATAGTTTTTGAATGTGATTTTAATCCATACAAGCTTGAACCGCATTCTATTATACTTGGGCCACATTTGAACGTGCCCCGTTAAACCTGAGCCAATGATGAATGTACCCAATTGGCCTTAGAATTTAGGCTTAACCCTATTCAATTTTGATCGTTGACCGCAACTACTAAATCGCAAACTTATCAAATGTCTGCTATAAGGTACAGATAACCTTATTTGTTAATAATGTCGAGTCCCATTGCCATAACTACGCAACCCCCTGAGTCTGTTTTGTGCGTTTTCGCATGCCATAGTAATAGGTGTTTTGAACCATCTTCACTCAGTGCACTTGGGACTAATTTTACAAAACAAGATCTCTATGAGACTGCTGAATGAAAATCTAATGACCATATTAGAGATCTAAAACACTGTTAAACTGTTTTTTAATGTAAGTTTACATTAGCATTCATTTTAGTAGGAATCAAAAGGGGGGGAAGAACTAGGGTTTCGTTGAAATGTCAGAAGGGGCAAACACGGAAAAATCATTAAAAGGGGATGTCAGATGCAAAACCTGATTGAACTTTGTGTCGAGAGTGCGTTTAACTTCTTCGTAAGTGTTACGCAAGGTTTTGAACTCCTTGCGTGCGGCGTCAGTCACAAGAAGCTTCGCCATGCCATCCCAGTCGATCGTCTTCGCGGCCTGTTCTGCGATGTTCTTCCCTTTTCCGCTCATTTTGTAGCTGCGATTCGATCTTCTCACCTGCTGCCCGATCCTTCTTGTAAAGCGAACAATTAAATGAGGAACAATCGCTTTGCCTTATACAATTTTATTTGCATTTTTTAGGGAAATAGAGTTATATAATTTTTATTTCTTGTTAACAGGGAAATTTTGATTAATATTAGTTCTACATGTTATGTAGCTTTGAACTTCGTCTGGATATATCTTTTCATTCAATTTCATTTCACATGCGTGGATATGAACTTCCTCTAGTTCTATCTCTTCTTTTAATTTCATACATGTGGAATTGAAAAAGGTTTAGATTTGTAAATGTAAATGTGATTTTGGATTTCTAAAATCAAGTTTGATGATGAGATCAAGTTGACTCCTTTTATATTAATCATTGTTCATTGATTTGATCATAAAATGTGTAAAATGTATTTTAAAGTATTGTATAAAAATCAAGTATTTAATTAATAAGAGCTTAATTGTATTGTTCTTACATGAGTATTATGTTAGCATAGCATCACTCAAAATAAATTAGACATTCATATATTTGTTCAAAGTCTCTTCAATCTTATCAAAATATTGATTAGGGTAAAGGGAGGAGAGTTATATGTTCTACTAGGATTGTCACTTTAGAGCATCTAAAGCCTCCAAAATTAAATTAATAATTTTTTTGACAATTTTTAAAAATAAAAAACTTCAATATATTTAAAACTAAACGCGATCTTGGAACAAAAATTTATCAACATGTTTGTCAAGTCCATATTGTGCCTTCATCATCATCTGCACCAATGCCTTATCCGTATCAAGCTTTCCATCAAGGAGATCCTTCCCATGCTAAGTACAATTCATAACAATGTGTCCCTTCTTCTTGCAATGGTAGCACACAAATAGGCACTAATTTGGAGAGGCTAATAAGCTTATAGATTGTTTCCAAATAAGAGATGTGATATTCAAGAAGGTTTATTTTTTTCTCTTATAAACATTTTCAGGGATTCAAAATTAAATGCAAAAGAAAATAAGGATGCAAAAATGAAAGTAGTTAGCTATTCCTGCACAACTAATTCCTCTCTCTAACATGTGGTTCCTCAACATTACATGTGGTTTCTTCTAAGGAAAGCTCTATGGTATATCATGTCTCTGAAATAGTCAAACTTGATGTCCTTGGTTTATCATAGCATGTTGAATTGTCATATGTGATAAATGAAACTCATTAAATGAAAAGTTGATGTTTTTTGGATGGATTGGTAGTGATTTCTATTTATTTGATCGACAAATGACTATTCTAAGTTTAGTTTGTATAGAGCATATATTGATCCACAAATGCTTGGTACTCATCTTGTTTGATCTATGAGCATTTGAATTTGTGTGGCTTGTGTCTAGATCTCTTCCTTATTTATGGCGTAGGGATTACCATAGCACATTCTCTACTCTAGTTTTTTTCTCACAATCATGTTTTTTGTTAACTATTGTTCTATAGGTCAAAGTGCTCTATATTTTGTTTCAATATCATGTAGTATTTCTTTGTCAGGAGATAGCTAGTTTGCAATGCCACTATGTCATTCTCTTCCTTTTACAATTGATTTGACATTTTCTATCCCTTTCTCACACGTTCTTAGGTCTCTTGCTTCTTCATCTCTTTAGAGAAAAATGACTAATGTTTGCAAGGTATAAGAATTTGATGTCATTCATTGTTGGGAGGATTTTTGGATAAATAAGAGTTTCTTTATGAATTTTCAACAAGTTTACTCCATATATCCACAATTAGTGATCTCTAGGAAGATATCTTTGCTTCTTTCCACTCTTGGCTTTCCATCAATAAAGTTTTGATTGGTGAAGATATGTTCATAATGGTGCTTTAGAAGTTTGATGTTGTCAAAGATTTAATTATACATGCACAAGAAGATCCTTGTAGATATGAATCATCCTTCCTCGAACTAGCACAAATGGTGTTTCTCGAGGAGAGTACTAATGGAAGGTAGTCATCTAATCAAGTAGTTGCAACACATTGTTAATCCTTCTTATTCTACCATAAAGAAACCTAATTTTAACTTTACCATAACATATAATTTTTAACTAAAGAATTTCATGTCCAAGTACTCCTTAGCTCCATCAAATTATTTATATTCAAAAATTGATGTATATTATAGCTCATATGGAATAATGCACTTGAGTCAATCAACCATGCGTAATTACATGAATGAGTAACCAAAGTTGCAAAAAATGTCTTCCTTTTGAGAATCAAAATCAAAATTGTTTTCCTTATTTTTCTTCTTCTTCTCTTCTTTACACTCCTTGCAAATGTATCTAGACTTACTATAATTCTAGCAAATACCTTTGAACTTTACAAGAGATTTGGATTGCCCATTGGTTTTGGATTTATTATGATTCTTGTTCTTCTTGTCTTTTACCTTTGGTTTTACACAAACAACTAGAGATTCCTTGGGACTAATGGACAGCTTCATCCTCATCTCTTTAGAAATAAAATAGCCTACAATAGCTTCCATCCTAAAAATAGTATAAGTATTATCAACGTCCATACTAAGAGAATCTCACAAACTAAACAAATAACAAAGAAAGACCTAACTATTCTCCTCCCTGTCTACCTTCACACTGACTTGTGATAATTGAGACACAACCATATTGAATAGCTCTAGGTCATCTGTAATTTGTTTACCCTCCTCTATTCTCAAGTAATATAGTTTCTACTAAAGTTTTTTCTTGATATATCTCACTAACACTACTACATTTGGGACTAATTTTCAATGGCTATTTGTCACATAGTCCGACGGATTACCATTGGAATACCAACAAAATGTTTCATCGTTGAATAAGCGTTGGAATTACCAATAGGCATTAAAGTTGTTGGAATTCCAATGCCAAGGCTATCCATAAAAATTAGACATCAATGGAATACCAACACCATTTATTGTTAGTAAAATATAGGGAACTACAAGCTATGAAAGCAACTTGGCTGGCATAAGACCGATAATGATGTCATTAGGTGTACGATATTCTCATTGGAACCTCCATCAGTGGTCTTTGATATTTCGATGGCAAGTAGTTGAAGTTATCGACGAGGATGTCTTTGGGTGTACAACATCCTTGTTGGAACATATGTAAAAAATTATTTAGGTGTCATCAGAAGTCTGATGACTTGTGCATGGTATAAGTGTGTCAGGAAAATGATTTGGCAATTAACAATTTCTATGTTGGTAGTGGTATATTACTTTCCCACCATAAACTAATCTTTTAAGTTTGACTTAAAAATTACAAAAAAATTTCTAAAGTAATATGCAAATGATTAGATGAGGAGTGTTGATTGTACAAGTGACATTTATCCAACTCAGAGTCATAGTATTGGAATGAGAATCAACTTAAAGACATTTAGACAAGAGATTGAATAAACATCTATTCATAATGATTATATTTACATAGTACCCATAATCAAGTTATGGTATGCATTATGTGGACTTGATTATGGGCATTCTGCAAATATAATCATTATGAATGCTAATTTCAAATGTTTATTGTGTCAATCTCTTGCGTGAATACCTTTAAGTCGATTCACATTCCAATACTATGACTTTGAGTTGGATATATGCCACTTGTGCAATCAACACTCCTCATGTAATCACTTGTGCATTATTTTAGAAAATTTCTATAGTTTTTAAGCCAAACTTTAAAAAAATGGTTTATGGCGAGAGAATACTATACCACTACCAACATGGGAATCATTTTCCTGACACAATATACCATGCACAATTTGTTGTACTTCCAAAAAAGAGCATCGACATGATCTCTAAGTTTAAAGAATATATAATAATAGGAAATATGAAAGCACATTATGGATTTATTCACATTTTCATCATAGAAAAGGAGGTCCATATTAATGATGTTCCAGTTATACCAAAAAGGTGTTGCTATTATAATTATGACAAGGGTAGGTGGATACTTCCATGAGACATAATAACATGTACATTATATTGCCAACTACAATGGGGTATGTAAATGGTTGCTTGAGAGAAATCTAATGCAAAAACCACTTAGTTGCCAAAAGTTGTAAAGAACCTTTGAAATAAGTCTTTTTCTAGGGTTTAAAATATACTACTCATAAATGTTACTATAAATGTGCCACAACAATACATAAAAAAAACTTCACCTAATAAGTATTATGAGAGTTTTGGAGTGTGGAATCCAAATCAATTTACAAAAAAGATTGTGCTTGGGTCCTTGGGGAAGCATTCATATTTTACTTCATTATATCTTTTTACTGGTAGACTTTTAAGACTACTTGCCCAGCACCAAGTCATGGTAGAGTTTGAGCTATACTTAAAGATACTTGTGGAAGATTTCTCACACAATGGGTTTCTAACATATACACAATGTTAAAGTGGTGTTCTTTGAATAGTTTATTTCCATTTAAATTTCTAAGTTATTATCTCACACTATGTGTCTATGTCATTTCTAGCACTATGTCAAGTAAAGCAACATATGTAAGTTGATTTTATAAGAACAACAATATTTCCTTAACTTCAAGCATAGACAATGGTAAAGCCATTTAAGTAAATTGATCCTTGGCAATAACCAAGACATTTGGAAATAAAGTATTATCTTTATATACGGTATCAACCAAATTGACCTTTAATAGGGAGTCCTCAAGAAATTTCCTACCTACAAACTACTTATAAACTTTACCTTGACCTTCCCTTTAAATTGTTTTTCCACAGTTATGTTGCTTCTTAAAAATTACAATATCATTGGTTTAATATATGAAGACAAAATCATAAGACTTATGGATGAAAAACATATTTTGGATTTCCTTCATCATATGATCTTTGATCAAATCTCGTGCAAAACAATCAACAACAAAGACTTGAGATTCTATTTTAGAGGATAGATGGAAAATCCCTACAAGCAACACTCGTTAGATGTATACTAATGCTTATCTTTTTCTCTCTCATTTCATAGTATAAGATAACCGTAAAATTAGAAGAAACTATTGTGGAAATTTCTTGTTTGTAGTGTTTGCAAATTATAGTTAAATGTGATAAAGTTACATACCTTTGATTCTGGGTGCACAAATAATGGATGCAAATAGTTGATTGACTAAGATGGTGCAAATGTTGAAGCCAAGAAAATTGATACTCTATGGTAATTATCCATATAAAAGATCAATTTCATTAAATGATAAACCAATAGAGTTTGAAATACATAATAAATAGATGTAAAATATCAACAATGAGGAGAGAAACATACTTTAAACTAATAAGGTTCCACAACAAAGGAGTTGTCAAAATGAAGAGTGAATAAGAAGATATACAAAATCAAGTTTGGATTAATCTTTCACCCTGTCAATCAAGATTACATAATCCTTTTTAAAATGGAGCATCCTCAAATTTTGTTTTTCTTTTTCTACAAGTACCATATTGATGTAAATAGAATCAATAAACAACTAATGTGGAACTATGTATTCTTCCTCCCAAAATCCATATGGCTAGAGTGTGACAACAATGTTTAAACTCATTGTAAGCTAAAACAAGGTCTCTTGTACACAAAATTGCACATACCAACTTGAGGCCAAATTGAAAATCATACCCTCGGAGGATAATTGTGTAATAGAATGCATAAATGAGAGATTAAAAAGAAAGAGGATGTATAGGCAAAAATCATAGTTGGAACTGATGTAACAAGGAGAATGAATTAACAATGCACAACTTGCCTCAAGATAAGATAATAGAGATATTAGTTGCAATTAGAAATGCATGCTATTAGAGGCCTACATGGAGTTATACAGAGTGTTAAGATGGTAAAAGGAGAAGAGAGCGTTACTTTGAAGACTAAGACTACAACTAGGGGTGAGATTAAGAAAAAAAGACAAATAAAGGGAACAAAGACATTGGACTATTTTCTAATAGAGGTGAATGTAGAGTCCACTACATTAGAGGAAAAAAGACAAGGAAGAGGAAAATTAATATTTTCTAGTAAAGACAAGCATAGTCTACTGAATTTGAGTATTATTTCTAATCATAAATAGTTGAAGCCACAGTTCATGTACTTCAATTTTGTTGGAAGTCTATTGGGAAAGTAAGATACTGAGAAGGGGGTGAATCAAGATCTATAAAAAAATCATCTTCTTGAAACAAATCAAATGCATTCACGATTAACTCATCTCATATCAACATCATGAATCATATTATCATAAACTTAAATAGATCTAACTATTCATCACATCCATAAACATGAAAGTAAATGTAAACACATAACACAAAAGATTTGGTTACCAGAAACCCTCCAAGGTGAAGGTAAAACTAGGGTGGGGATGAAACCCACAAATCTTCATAACTACAACAATAAAGTGTATATGCTAAGGCTACAATGTTTGATCACTTTTGGTGATCTATCTGGTGAGGGGTCTACCTTGCTAAGAGCTCACAAGACTTATTTAGACTATCTTGATTAAAGGATTTAAACTTACAATTGAGTAAGTACTCTGTTAGGAGAATTGTATAGGTCTGTTAAGACCACTCAGTTAAGAGATTTACCCTAATTCACTTGCTATAATGCATTAATACTTGATCCTTTAGTTAGCACTCTAATGCTTGATTATGGATCTTTTCTTTCCAATTCTTGGTCCTTCCCTTGATATGATAAACTCTATCATGTACTTTACTATTTGGTTGCTCTACTTGATTCTTTCTTCTAATATCCAAACATAGCCTCTTTCGCATACACACTTCTCTCTGCTTTCTCTCTGATTTAGGGTTTAGATCCTCCTTAAATAACGAATTGGAGGAGGTTCTAGATCATAACCAATGATCTAGATTTCTCCCTTTTGCCACTTAATCCTTCCATTTTTCTAATTGGTTACAATGCCTTCATAGGGATTAATGATCTCTGACAAAATGTGGAAAAAACTCCTTAATTGTCTCAACTATCATCAAATTGTGTATAGAAGTCAGCAAAAATGGTTTACATAAGTGTTTGTGTCATTCCAAACACATATAACAAAACTGGTTTGCTCGGCACATGAATATTTTGATGCTCGATCATGACTAATACTAATGTTGTCACTTGACTTCTAAGTGCTTGGCACTAAGTGTGTAACTCAGCATGAACTAACTCAGTTTAACTTGGCATCTATTGACTTCCAACTCACTCGACATAAGCTGTTACTCTATACATATTGGGGTGCTTGGAAACTGAAGACTTGCTTGGCTCAAATTGAAACGTAAACAAGTCCAAATGCATCATTTGACCTTCATTGGGTGACTTGGTCACAGTGATGACCGACCAACTCCACCTAGGAAATGACTAAGTGTTTGACACTGATAGGCAACATGACTTGGAGATCAAAAATCTCCCCCTTTGACATTAGTGGCAAAAACACTTTGTCATGATTGATCATTACATCCAAAATTGCAAAATAGTACTCCCCCTTAGATTGTGACTCGATCTTCATAAAGACTTCACTATACACATCATATATACATGTCTTCAAAAATGAGTATTACATTACATTATGTCATACCTTCCTGATTAAGTCATTACATTATCGATCTTTAGCTAATTTCTCCTTCATATATATATATATATATATATATATATATATATATATATATATATATATATAGAGAGAGAGAGAGAGAGAGAGAGAGAGAGAGAGAGAGAGAGATTCCCCCTTGTTTTTGTCAGTAATGGATGTGGGTGTGTTAGGGTTAAATTATATTTGCCAAAAAATGGTTTATCAATATGTAGAATCATGGTCAATGCATTATCCCAACTGGATCTAACAAATTCTACAACTTGTATTTTGATTTCTAGCTTAGTAGCTAGATCAACCAAATTGTATGCAATTGAGAGATGCAAATCTCTTTGTACTAAGTCCTTTGCATGGCCTCCAAATAAGGTATTAGCATTGTCTGAATTACAATCAATTTTACCCTTATTTTTCCATCATTGGCATCAACTTGAATAATATTCCTTGGGCATAAGTCAACCTATGAAAATGAAAGGAGCTTGAACTTGCATCCATGCTCAAAGAATGTCTTGTTGACTTCAAATCTACCTGAAGCTTGTCAATAAAGTGTTGATTGTCCTTAGTAAAGAACTCTACATTACAAAGATTCTTATAGAAAGAATTAACATTTTGTATAACTTCCTCTAAATTATGTACAAGGGTAGAAAGTTCAACTTGATTAATGACAATCTTTGTTGAAACTTTCTCCAGAACTTCAGTCTCAAATTTCTTTTCAGACCACTTCATTAACTTTTCATTAGCCTGAATATCATTATTGTTGACCATCTCAACAATGTGATCTAGCTGATCTAAAATAGGAGTCTATTCATTAATATCTTGAAGTTCTAATGCATCAACAAAAATATATTTTTATCTCGTGAAGTACTTTTTTGTTGTTGGTGTTCTTTCTTCAATTCCTCTTGTTTGGTCTTCCTCTTCAATAACTCTTGCAAAATTCGCATCTGATCAAATGGTATGTTCTCATAGTCATAGTTAGGTAGCACAATGACCTTATCTAATGTTATAGGCCTAAGAGGGGATTTGGCCTTCTTTTTCAAAAATTTCTTCCTCGGTGTGTTGTTGCTTGACACTGTGAGTTGTAAAACCCCACCAAGGGATCCAAAAGAATTAACCTAAAGTTTTACTAAGTTTTCCAAACATTTTTTTTTTTAAAGAAAGAATAACATACACATCAAACATTAAGTAGTGGAAGTAATAACATACAATCATAATTAAGCAAACATCACAGATTACATTCCTTAAGGATCCCAAGATGTTGAATCACATTTAAATATAATTAATAGTAAGTCTAACAATTACCACTTCCACATAAAAGAATAATTAAAAGTCCAAAGTCCAATTTAAAAATATACATTTGTTCTAAATGCCACTTGGCAATAAAATTCAGAATGCTCAATCATCCAATGTGCATGTCACAGGGTATGAAAGGCTAAAAGAATATACATTTATAAAAATAGAATTACATTATCCTTCTTGGATCCATGACACAAAGTATAATATAATAAATGAAACCATCCATCATAAAAATATAAACATCCATCATAAGATATAACCATCCATCATAATGATACAAGATAGAATGAAAGGAAATGTAGACAAGGAGACTCTAGCCACAGTATCAATGGATGGATCTCAATGGTAAGAGTAGCACTACTACTCGACCACGTGGTAACCCAAAAAGGCTCACTCCCACCATGCTAAGGAGATAGTCTCAAGCCCCATATAGGATATCAATCCAAATATCAAAAGTACTTTCTGAGTCCAAGAAACCCTAAAAGTAATTTAACTCAAAGGTTTCAAGATAAATCAACATCAAAACCCAAAGGCACACAAAGACACGTAGGAAACCTACTATGTAAGCGGGCAAGTGTCATCGCACGAATCAACGCTAGAGTTACCTTGGCAGTTTCTTAGGACCCCGGCCCCCTGGTGACCCTATGCGACACTAGTATCCTCCCATACTAACAAGACATACTAATGATGCAAGGTCACAACCAAGTGTTCTCTCTACTCCCATCCTAGTCTATACCAGCACTTGAGGCATGGGCAAGGACATACAAAGATTCTTATTAGGTTCATTTTACTCTCATTTAGTGTAGTGTTTTCACTTACTAAACAACTTACAATGGGTTACCTTGGTAGCCACTTAGGGCCTCAACCTCCATTGCAAGCCACTTCCTGACATTACATATACATAACCTACCCTAAGTTCATGAAATTACAAATCAAAGAATCATAGTAAATCACCTTAGTCCTATGCAAGTGTCTGGAAAGCATCAAAAGATAAATCTCAATACCCATCAGTTCTTTATGAGCAAAGAGAAAGTATCCCAAAAATACTGATCGAAAACTCAAAATGGTTAAGTCAAATATATCATAGCATTCATCTCGCTATCCCACATTGACAATGAAAATAATAATCAACAATAGAATCACACTGATCATAGAGCATACCAACACATTACCATGGTTGAGTTAAAAAGATCAAGAACATTTCAACATAACACCACACTCACAAAACTCCCAAGCCTCTGGTAGACGTCCTAAAACTGGTCAACACTCTAGTCAACCCAACCCAAAACATAGACAACATAGAGATAAACAAAGTGTAGGTTTCATAGTTTGGTTTGCTATGAAAACATAATGACGAGTTAAGTGTAAGGTTTCAGTTTTCATTCAATGTACGTTTCAAGTGAAAAGATTCTCAGTTTATCTTACAAGTTAACCCATTCATTTATTTGAATAAAAATATAGAATTATCCCCATTATATATTAAGTTAATTTCCTAATATACTCTAAGGACAACTATTTATTCATTTATATTATTAAAGTAATATCTATTGATCTTCGAATAAAACTTATTCTCAATTTTATTAAAGTTAATATTATTATTAATAAAATGAATCTAAATCCACTAAGTACTTTCGTTCATTAACTGAACTTAGTTAAATTTAATTTAATTAAATTAATTAAAAATTTTATAAAATAATTATCTTAATCTTTTATTAATTATTTATTAAAATAATAAACATTAATTAAATTTATTAAATAAATTATAATTTAAATTCTTAATATTAATATGAAAAAAATTATTAAACAATTAAAAAAACTAAAAACTAATTTTTTTAAAAAGGAAATCGCATTAGCAAAATTGATGCCTTTAAAAGGTCGCTGACCATGTACCTACAACAGTCTATACCTCTGCTGCCGCAGACAGCAGTACAATTGTTGCTACGAGCAGCAGGGTACCCGCTGTCATGACCCATTCAAAGGCTGACAGTAGGTACAGGGGGGTGTGGGGTTTGCCAATGGCTACGTGGCAACTTATATGCACCTGTAGCCAGTGTTAAATATTCAAACTCTTTTATATTTTCCTTCCACAGTGGTGCATATATGTTGCACGGTAGACAGTGCCTCAGGGTTACCCTGCCCTCCCCAATGTAATATGTAGATTTTAAAATATTTAAAATATTGTTTTTAAAAAGAATTTCATTTTTCAATAAATTTTATTTTATTAAATTTTATATAATTTTTCAAAGAAAACAATTACCTTCTTCATTTAATTTTTTTTTAAAATTTTAATAACAAGTTTCAGTATTAATCTAATAGGGAAAACACAACCAACCGGTTGAATTCTCTATTTAAATTTTCCTTTTTAAAACTCAAAACCCTTCCCGGTTTACAATTTAATTTGCAAAATTATTGGACGATGTTTTCTAAGATATTTCAATTTCTACATATACAGAAGAATTAATATGCATACTAGAAATTCACAATATTGAAAGCACTCATCTCAAGGAATCATTCAAGTAATCATTTTACAAACACGAAGAAGACAAGAAAAGAAATAGTGTAATTAACTGTGCAAATTTATCACAAGAATCTACTTGGAATTTGATGTTAAATCGCTATGCCCAAAAAGATTTGTGAGAGAAATTTCTCCTTTCAAAACCTTCTCTCTTCCAAAAATTCTTCTTCCAAAATTCATGGTCCTTTGAAAATGAACCCTCAATTGCTGATAAGGAGTTCTCTCCTAAAATCGGGACACTAATTGTGCGATCACCTGAGAGGACTCCTTGCTCACTAGACTTTAACTCTTATTATCTTTTCTTTATCTTTTCCATGCATGTTTATTAAATTATAAAATAACTTTATTTAAGTTCACTTGACTTCTCTTGTTAATTAATTTATTAGATTTTAATCTCATGCACACATTATGCAATCTTAAAACTTTTAATAAATTAATATCTTTTTTCAGTTTTTAATTTATTTTCGAAACGTTAATTGATAAAATATTTATTAACTTAAATAATAATATTTAACATTTATTTAAAAAATGAACTCTAAATATACTATTATTAAATTAAATAAATATTATCACATTCTAAAACTAAACTTATAACTTTAATCTTTAAATTTAATTATTTTAATTTAATTAATTTCCCAATTAATTAAATATAATTAAATATTTAAAATATCATAGTAATTTTCCATTAAATTAAATCATTAATTTAATTATTTAATTTGACTTTATTAATAGAAAAATTACCAAAGACTTATAGGACAAAAATATGAAAACCCATCATAGAAAAATACATACAAGATCAAACTAAAGGGTTATAATCATGAATTAACGTCATTTGACACATTCAGAAGGTAAACAACACAGATACTTGTCCTAATTTTCTAAGACAAATGGTTTAAAGGTCAGGATTTGGACTTAAGAATTTATCTCCCCTCTCTTACCATTGAGATAATGCGATAGGGTATGCTCATCCTAGCTATAGACACCTAAATTTGATTACACCGCTTTGGTAATCCTATTTAGCTATCTCTAAAGACATCATTAATTAAATTCCTATTTAATTAATCATTTGCCATCTCTTAGCTGATTAATTTAATTAATCATCTATAGTCCTAATTGATAAATCAAATAACCCACTATTTGTCAATTAATCCTATTCTCTTATCTAATTCCAAAACCCTCATTTATTAAATAAATCAATTTGATAAATAAAACCCTCAAATCTAATAACCCCTAACTTATCCCTAATCCTCCATATGGCCTAAATCCACCCCATCCACCCATACTAACCTAGCTTAGCCACTAACTCACCCACCCTCATGAATGCCATCCACTTGCACATCTCTAACATCCTTAATCTAATCCTAACCCAAGCCTAATCCCCCCCCTAACCTTGTCACATTCTCTAAGTGAGCTTAAGACTTTCCTAAACCAAACAAAAGTCTCCTCCCTCAAAATATCCCAATCATAAAACTTTATCCCAACCATAAAGCCTTCAATGCTCTTACATCCTCACTCAATGCTCTTACATACCCAACCACCCTCATCAAGCCTTTGACCAACCCTTATCCTATCCTCTCACACCCATCCTCCTTGTGACAAGTGTCCACTCCCTATTGGTGCTAAAAAAACACAATCCATGTGCTCCCCTTTAAGTGCATCCTAGCCCTCCCTCACCATCTTGCCATCTTTGCATCTTACCCCTCCATCCCTCAAACCCTTAGCCTATAAATTGAACCCTCTCCCTTCACTAAAATCATCCACCTTCCATGCAAAGTTATAATGCTATTTTGAGAGCTCATAAACTACCAAAATACCATTATAATGGCAAAATCACTCCATGACTCCATTGTTGAAACCTTGTTTCACTCACCCCATCCATCCATTTGAAGTTTGAGCAATATTATTGAGCATACATCTACATCAAAGGATGCATCTACAACATCAAGGAGGCTTTTGGAGTGATCTTGCTCTTAGTTTGCACTCTCTTACACCTTCTTTTGTCTAATCTTACATGGGAATATAGTTTTATGTTTGTGAATGTTTTCCTTATTGCTAATGTTTTTTGTACACTAAATCTTGTTCTACATTTTGGCACACCTAGTGGGACCTCGCATTTGGGTCAATCTAACCTTGTTTTAACCTTTTTTTTACTAACCAATTTAACCTTGTTTGCTTATAGGTTTTTGTGTTAGGTTTGCTAATCTTATTGCAGGTACGCAGGTCACCTTTTGGAAATCGTGCTCCCGACCATCTCATCGCTTTCTATTTTTGAGACCTAAAAAATTAGCATTTTTCTGCAAACCCGCTACCCCAGGAACGCAATCCCGCGACGCGAGAACGAGGCCATTAGCCGGCGAGAACGCGAACCCGCAACAACAAGTTCGCAGTTTATCACCAGACAGCTGCCACATGACTAAAAAACTTTCTCTGCATCCCCGCCGACAAATTCTCCAGCGGGAACGCGCTCAGGAAAGGCAGAATCGTCATTCCTGCTTGCGAGAATGCATTTTTTATGTAACTACTGTAAAAAAATTGTATTAACTTAATCTTTCGTGGGACTGTCAGTCTCGCTTTGCGGGAATGCTATAAAATCGTAAACCAACGAGATTGCTCTGTTCAAAATGAGCTCCCTGGTTTTTGTTTTTATTTTTACTAGTTTTCTTGGCATTCCCGCGCCTTGGTAGGCCTGCGAGAATGCATCCCCGCGAAAGAAATTTCCAGCGGGATCGCGAACCTACTTGCGGGAATGCTACACTTGCGAGAACGCGTTTTCTTGCATTTTCTCTGCGAGAACGCTGTCAATTTTTGTTGGTCGTGGTAAAGTCATTGTCACTTGTCTTTGAAAATTTGGGAAAAATGAACTTGTATGTTTAACAACCCCACAAATCAAACACTTCATTTTGGTACATTGAAAAGAACAAACAAATCTATCTTTTGCAAGCAAATTTAGGAAAAGTCAATTTTTGAACACTTAGAAAATTCGTTAAGTTAACATAAATCAACAAAAATCAAATTAAGTGGTTTTCATTTGGACTCACCATTTTTCTAACCGCCCATCATTCTAACCATTGGTTGCAATATCAATGCCATATATGGGGATGGGTCCACTTGAAAAAGGTGTTAAGTGTTCTAATCTAATTCTACTTAATTAGTTTTTTGAGGATTTATCTTAACTTATAAGATTTCGTGAATGTCCACAAATCTAGATTAGATCAATCAAACTTCAAGTTTGGACTTTAAAATTGAACAAAAACCAATTGACGTAGAGGGCCTCCGGGCGCGTGCTTGACAATCATATTTTACACATCTTTTTTTTGGGCTTAAAACAAACTCACATATCAATCTTGAATGCCTTAAAGAAAATTAATCGATACTTGACGTGGAGGGCCTCCAGGCGCCTGAGTTTACTTGTGTTGACCCTAACTCTTATTTTTTCTTTCATTCTTTGATCGCATTTTCTTTTGTTGATGCTTCAAAATTGGAATAAACATTGTATCTTAAACATGAGTGCTTGCAAGGTATAGATCAGAAAACTTAAGCGTCAATTGGAAAAGAACTCTGTCTTTTAGCCCAAGATCATCCAAGTCTTCTCTCCCCTTGTCGTCTTTCAAGGCCATCTTGGGTGCATAAGATTAGGATCCAAAATCTTGTTTAAAGTTTTAGGAGGCCTACTCAGGGGTTTCATCACCCCTTGGGACGACCTCAACTCTAGCATTCCGACGGAGTATAAAGATCAGGAGGTGAATCCAAAGACACCTCTCTTGGGATCAAAATTCTGTCACTCGGGCTAAGCCTCAAGGAACTTTATCCCCTTGAGAAGTGAAAGAGGAGAAGTGGGTTATCGCTCCTCTCGGCTGTGTGACATCTTTTTGGTTTCATCTACAGATTTGGGCCTCATGTACCTTGGGTATATCAAGGACTCCCTAGCTAAACCAATTGTCAGCCTTGTAGACAACCATCTAGGATGTTAATGTGTTTAAAGTGACTGATCGAAACATCTGTAAAACATACACACTCCTTGGCACAAGTATCACATTCTGGGAATCAATACTTCTATCTGGTTGTTCTTATCTATTGCTTGATCTTTTACTTGTTGAATGAATGTTTCCCAAGCGTGGTCAATCCTAGCACAGGGCATACTTAGCGTAGTCACTGCCTCCAAAGAACTCCACGATTGTGATTTTTAATCCTCAAAAATTTCTCATGTCAAGCCATCCCAAGACTAAGTTTAAGAAGGCTAAGCTTCCTCAAATACCAGCCTACAAGGAAATCGAAGCAGAGCATAAGAAGCATACCCCCAACCCCAGGATTGCCAAATTGGATCAAATTGAGAAAGACAGAGCTGAAGTAGCTTTGCAAACAGAATGGGACTACAAAATCCAAAACCTAACCCTTTGATGTTGTGTTAATACGAGCCTTATCGACAACTCTACTATTACTCATTCTGATTAGGTCCTTCCTTTTTCCACACACACTTACACACTTGTAAGTTTAGTCTCTCATCTAGGAATTGCACTATCCCATCTAAGCATTTGAAGTTAGACCATCTCCTCTCATCTTAGGTTGTTGAAGAAGAATCCTCCACCTGCATTGTTAAAATCTTAGCATTTTTTCCTCACTCATTTAGAAACATTTTTGCATCACATCTCTCATCATCTTGAGCATCCTCAAAACACAACACTTTGCTAGGAATAGGGTGCTTTTGGAGTCCCACATCACCTTGAGCCAAAGGTTAGGGTCGCACCTTTTGCATCACCATCACATTCCCGCATTCATATTTTAGGAACACACAAGCTTCTTGCACTTAGCACCATATCATTTGGACACCCTTAGTATCATCCCTCACTGCATTTAGGAGAAGCATCCTTTCATGCCACCCACCACATGTTTTGGTAGGCACACACGAAAAAAGGACATGGATCCTAGTCATAGTGGTAACACATCTCGAGCTCAGTCGTACTCTGTGGTATCCATGACACCATCAGACCCACCACCACAAATCCTAGAAGAACCAGGATCATCCATAGATATTGAGGCTTTCATGAATCAACCTGGTCATGCTACTATCGTAAATGCCATCATAGATCGCAATAAGGAAACCATCATGGAAAATTTCTTACGAGACAATGTTGGTGTCTTTGAGTTTGGACATCCACCACCTATCAACATAACAGATTCTACTCACCCATTGTTTGGATGGTAACTACCTCAGGTAGAACCAGTAGATCCAAATATCCCCTCAACCCAGGTGTCGGTTCCCATTCCACAGAACACTCATCCCACTCTCACTCAACCATTAGTGCATACTACATCTCAACCAACCTCAATTATACCATTTGCATCTGTTTCCACCACCCATTTTTCCGCTCCACCAAATCCCCCATTTGCACTTAGCAACACTACCTTTTCGTTTCCACCCCATATCACATCTAGTCCATTTGCCACTCAAATACCACCATTAGGTTCCAATACCTCATCCTCCATCCCACCAAACATTACTATCAACCCCTTTGTAACTAGCCAAAGCTCTTCAGCCGCTTTTCCTTTGGGACCTTGGAATTTTGCTGCGATACAGGCACCTATCATTAGTCTTCCCCCTAGCACTACAGTCACGTTCACACCTTCTACACTATCATCCATTGCTTCACATAGCTATTCACTCCCACCCCTCACCAACTATTTCTCCATGCCACCTTTAGGCAATAGCCCAAATCCACTGCCACTGCAGTTCTCTACAGTAAACCCTTTGTCGCATATTAATTACCTTGCGCCTACTCCAAATCAGTCCTACTCCCAAGCAGGCGCGCAACCTACATATATTGGGCATGGTATATATTCCCAGAGCATGGCACAAACATCGTCTACATTACCACCATTCTAGCCGCAATCTTCACACCAGCAGTATGCCCAAGCACCCACAAAGAACTATCTCATAGGGCAGCAACCTTATGGTTATCCACCACACCAACCTTTGCAGATGCAACAGTATGTACAACCCACATTCCAGCAAACCATAGCATCCACTCCACCAGGGCATCCACTCCTCCACCTGTAAAGTCTGAATGGGAAGAAATGAAAAATGCCCTCAAAGCCCTCAAGGATGGGACAGACACCAAGACTTTCAAATTTGAAAATGATTGCCCATACCCTTTTGATAAGACTATCACATTGACTCCATTTCCTAAACATTTTGAGATCCCCAAGTTTGACAAATTTAGGGGGAAAAGTGATCCAGTCACACATGTTAAGGAATTCTATATGCATTCTCAAGAGGTAGCTTATAGTGATGTGTTCCTCATGTTGCTCTTTCCCAAGAGCCTAGCAGGACTAGCTTTGGAATGGTTATGTCGCATCCCTCAAGGTACTATTAAAACTTTTGCAAAAATTTCTAAGGCCTTTTTTGCTCAATATACCCATCTTGTTGAGACCAAATTATTTGTAGTGGACCTTGTCCACACCAAACAAAAAGGAGGGGAAAGTCTTACAGAGTACCTGCAACGTTGGCAGATCCTCACAACAAGGATCTCTTGCACCATCCCTGAGCGCCATCTTGTCAAGATGTTCATAAGCAACGCACACCCTAGCCTCGCTCATCACATGGTTATGAACTGTTTGCAAACATACAAGGACATCAAAGAAAAAGGAATGGGCCTTGAGCAAGGTCTCATTAAGGACGATGTCATCAGACTGTACAAGGAAAATACCCAAGACCGTGGGTCAAACACTAACAAAACCTGATATTGGAACAAGAACAAGAACACAGTGACGGATGGTGCCACTGACACTCGACAGGTCCATATTGTTGGAGCAGCTACCAATGTTCCCACCACATTTTGCCAATAAAAAACTTATCAACAACAACCTCCTGTGTGTCACCAACCACCCATGCAAACTCATCAGCAAATACAGGTTCCTCATGATCAAACTAATGCTATCACATTGGCGGCAGGTAGTAAACCCCGTGTTCAGAGGCAACCACGAACATACACCCCATTGGGGGAACCTCTTGATACAATCTTTGAAAAATTGGCCAAAGATAACCTTGTTCGATACCCACAAACGCAACCCTTAGAACCCAATCAGTCTAGAGCATCCTGGTACAAAGATAAAGAATATTACAAATTCCATCGTGTCAAAGGGTACACTACCCTTAAATGCATGCAGCTTAAGGATTATGTACAGGACCTCATTGACCGGAAGGAGATCACAGTGGGGGCACAACCCTCACCTAATGCAGGATTAATGATGTATCAAAATGCTTTACCTCCTCATAACACAAACCCGGGAAAGGCACCTGCAAACCCTCCTGTCAACAAACCTAACAAAGCTCTGGGTAAACAAGGTGACAACCGACACACGTCTCAGAATTATACCTCAGCGTATTTAAACTATGGTAGCTTAATTGGTTGCATATCCCAAGTTGAACCATCCATCAATGCCATCAATATCAAAGGCCCAGACACTCAATGTGCAGTTGCTACTCATCGAACACGACTCAATATAGCTGGTCCATCTGTATCCACACAAATCAGACCACCATCAGCATGACCACCTCCATCCCGAGCATTTCCATTAGAATCACCTTCACTAGGGCCACAATATAACATCTTGGAACACCTTGGAAACACGCTAGCCCAAATCTTAATCATGGATCTCTTACGAACAAGCCCACTTTATCAAGAGATCCTTGACAGTACTCTACATGAGTCACGCGTCCCTTCCGACATAAACGCCACTGAGTTTCACAACTTGGTTGGCCATCTTTCGGCCTCCTGTGCCTTATCTTTCAAAACCACTGATATCCCAACAGTTGAACCCTACCACATCCTCCCACTTCGCATAGCTGTCATGGTTTCTGACTTTGCAATTAAGCGTGTCATGATAGATAATGGATCAACTCTCAACCTATGTACTCTAAAGTTCATCAAGCAGGCAGGATATACTGAAGCAGATATCATCAATGAAGTGATCACCATCAAGGCATATGACAATTTAGAGCGTACTACTGAAGGAACCATCTTGCTCCCTATCAGGGTCGGCCCAGTCACTCAAGAAACACTTTGTCATGTAGTTGATCTTAATCTTCCGTATAACATCCTCCTCGTTCGTCCATGGATTCATGCCATGAAGGCCGTTCCATCCACATATCATCAGTGTGTCAAAGTTCTGCATATTGGCACTGAGATAACCATCCATGTAGACCCTGAACCCTTTGCCTATTGCAATGCGGTTGAAGCTTCATACACCAATCACTGTCCTGGGATCGAAATTGGCACCACCATGGCCAGCTCCTCTGGCACCTGCCACGATTCGAACACCATTTTAGCCTCCACTCTCTCCACCATTAAGATCAACTACCAAGGTTGTGGTGAGTATAGTCTTACAAATGCTTTTGTTGTTGGCGCTCTACCACTTGACCCACATACTCAAGGACGCCCAATACATTAAGGCCCTATATCAAAAACTACCTCTCGACTTCACTAGTTGGGCCCTACCACATTTGTCACCAAAGGTATCCTTGATGGAGCAGAAAATACACCAGACATTAACACATGGCTATACAAGGAGCCACCTCTTAAAAATGAAGCACTTCTTGATCACTTTAAACAGAAATATCCTTGGTCACATCGCTTGGCCACGGAGCAATGGGATTATCAAGGAGGTGGTTTAGGCTGCCAGGAATCAGGTATGAGACAGCCTATAGAAGCACACCAAGAGTAGAAAACCAAAGGCTTGGGCTATGGACTCCCCGCAACTGGGGGCACTACAACGAAAGGCCACGCCTTTACGAACATCCAAAACACTCTCGTTGAGGTTGAAGACATCCCTAAGGAAGTTGAAAAGAAAGCTTACGATGATATTTTCCTTGACGAAATAATCCTCGGAGCCTCTATGCTCTACTAGTTATCCTTGAACCTTATAGACCTCCCCCTCGCTCACCCTGAACTCATAGATTGGGACTAACCAAGTGTCGTTCATGTTGATGAGTTCTCTACCGAGCACATGCTCCTTAAATTCATGAGGGCAGAAATGCCACATAAACAACCACCTCCACCATTGGCATATGTCTACAAGCTGGATCTAGCAGGTTACTTCGGGGAGGAGGAAATCTCTAGCCGCAAAAATGAAGTTCCAAAAGAAACACAAAAGCAAAAAGATAAAAGAAAAATATCCCATGGTAAAAAATCCTCTTGAGCACCATTGGGTGACTCAAAACATGAAACAGAAATAAAGGACGTATCCAACAGTGAAAACCTTTCAGAGGCACCTAAGGATGGAGATTTCATCCTCCCCCCATAGGAGCATCGACCTCCTATATTTTCAGTTTTGACAGAAGAAACTCGGCCCATAAATATCAGTCTGACAAAGATACCACATATCACATACATCGCAACCTCTTTACCCTCTAAACAAGCAGAGCTTCTTCTTGAAGTCCTCAGTGAAAATATAGGCCGCTTTGCATGGTCATATTAGGATATGTCAGGGTTGGACCCCAAACTAGTTGTACACCATCTGGCAGTAGATCTAGCGGCCAAGCCCGTCAAATAGAAACTTCGAAAAATGCACCCCAAGGTGGCTTTATTAGTCAAAGCAGAGCTAGAGAAGCTATTGGAGGCCAAAATCATTCGACCAATAGATTATTCTAAATAGATTTCTAACATGGTACATGTTACCAAGCCCTCTGGTGATATCAGGATTTGCACTAATTTCAGGGATCTTAATAAAGCCTGTCCAAAGGATGACTTTCCATTGCCAAATATCAACATGATTGTGGATCTCACCGCAGGTCATGAACTCTTGTCACTAATGGATGGTTTCTCTAGATATAATCAGATTTGTATAACAGAGGAAGATCAGCATAAAATAGCATTTGCTACACCTTGGGGCACATTTTGCTACAATATGATGCCATTTGGGTTAAAGAACGCCAGAGCAACCTATCATCACGCAATGATGGTCATCTTCCATGACCTAATCCATAAGATACTTGAGGATTACGTAGATGATATTCTAGTCAAATCTCTCAATGCTCTAGATCACTTATCTCACCTCGAGGAAGTGTTTAACCGACTGGCAGAATATCGTTTCATGCTAACTCCAAAGAAGTGTGTCTTCGGTGTTACTTCAGGAAAGCTCCTCGGCTTCATTGTGTCATAGCGCGGTATTGAGATTGACCCTAAGAAGGTCAAAGCCATCATGGATATGGCTCCCCCTAAGACACTCTGACACCTTCGTTCTTTGCAAGGAAAACTCCAATCAGTTCGATGATTCATTTCTCAGCTTGCTGATAAGTGTCAACCCTTCACTCGTTTAAGAAAGATCAAAATTTCAAATGGGACCCAGCTTGCCAGCGCAATTTTGAGCTCATCAAGCAATACTTAGCTAATCCACCTATTTTGGTTCCTCCGATTGCAGGGCACCCGCTCATCCTATACATCACAACTACTCCCACAGCATTAGGTGCTCTTCTAGCACAGCTTGATGATGCGGGAAAGGAAAGAGCTATTTATTACATCAGCCAAACATTAATGGGCTATGAGCTTAACTACATGCCAATGGAGAAGGCATGCTTAGCAGTGGTATTTTCCACCTAGAAGCTGTGTCATTACATGTTGAGTCATACTGTGCAACTAATATCAAAGATTGATCCATTGAAATATATGCTCTCTCACACCAGACGTCTGGCAAAATGGGTTATGCTTCTCAGTGAGTTTGACATTCAATATATTGACAGAAAGGCCATCAAAGGTCAAGCTATTGCAGATCACTTGGTTGATGCACCCTCAATTGCAGATCGCCCACTCATCATAGAATTTCTCGACGAACACCTCTGTTTGATAGAAACACCATCACTCTGAAAGCTATATTTTGATGGCTCCTATACCTCTCATGGCTCCGGCATGGGCATACTCTTGGTTACACCTCAAGGTGATTATATCCCTAAATCTTTCAAACTACAATTTCGGTGTACCAATAACATTGCAGAGTATGAGGCCCTTGTGGCAAGACTCAAGATCGCCATTGAATGGAATATCACAGAGCTTTAGGTCTATGGTGACTCTCAGCTTATCATCAAGCAAGAATTGAATGAATATTAGACCAAGGATGACAAGTTGTTACCTTACAAAGATCTGGTTGATCAATTAACAGAGCATTTCACTCAGATCCACTTCATGCAGATACCTAGACTCCAGAATAAGGTAGCTGATGCTATGGCTACTATTGGTTCCCTCTTGGAAATGCTGCACGAAGCTACGCAATATGAATTCTTTGTTGAGCAGCTGCATGAACCCACATATGAGAATGACGAATCAATACAGGTATGTATCTTGGTTGGTCCCCAATCTCCATGGTACCATGAAATTCACGCTTACCTACTACATGGTATCATATCTCCTCACCTCACACGAACCCAGTGCCAAAACCTTATTCGCAGAGCTTCCCATTACACTATCATCGCCTAAACCCTATATTGGTGTGGTTATCATGATACTCTCTCTCGATGTTTAGATCAAAATGAGGCTGCAATGGCTCTCAAAGAGGTACACACTAGACTTTGTGGTGCTCACACGAGCGGGATGGTGCTAGCAAAGCAGATCCTTCAGGCTAGATATTATTGGCTTACTCTAGAACAGGATGCATGTGAATTTGTAAAATGATGTTTACCTTGTCAACAACATGCTAACTTAATCTAGGCTCCAGCACAGGACTTGCAGCTCATTGCACCACCATGGCCTTTTGCCTGCTGGGGATTTGATCTTGTTGGTCTTATTGTGCCACTTTCTTCAGAAGGGCACAAGTGGATAATCACTGCCACTGATTATTTCACTAAGTGGGTCGAGGCAGTTCCCCTTGTTACTGCCATGGGAGTTCAGGTGTCCAAGTTTATATTGTATCATATTATATGTCTCTTTGGCATCCCAGCTACCATTTTTACAGACCACAGAGGTAATTTTGAAAACCTAAATATGGAGGAATTGTGCACTTCCCTCCACATACATCACCACTTTTCTAGCTCGTATTTCCCACAAGGTAATGGTCAGGCTGAGGCAACTAATAAAACCCTCCTCAAAATCCTCAAGAAAGTTGTCAATGACTCTGGCCGTGATTGGAATTTGCAAATTAATCCCGCCCTATGGGCATACCGCACTTCATTCTGTACATCCACTTGTACAACTCCATACTCCTTGGTCTATGGTGCTGAAGCAGTCTTGCCTATTGAGGTTTAACTCTCATCACTTCGCATTTCTCTTTGAGGACAGATATCTGATGAGGAATATAGAGTGGCTCGACTTACTCAACTTGATCTACTTGATGAAAGAAGGCAACAGGCCTATGACCATCTCATGGTCTATGAAAGTCGTCTCAAGCGCAATTTCAATAGGAAAGTCCATCCGTGTAGTTTTCAGGAAGGTGACATGGTCCTTAAAGAGAATATGAAGGTTCAAGCCGACAGAGAAAAGAAGGGCAAGTTCGAGCCCACCTGGCTTGGTCCTTATGTGGTCATGACATCCTTTGGCTCAGGAGCCTACCAGTTATCTACCCTTGAAGGTGAAGTCTTAAATGATCCTACCAACATTATTCACCTCAAGAAATTCTATGCCTAAGGATAAAATTTGCAAATCAAGGAAAGAAAAAAAGGCATAAAATCAAGCGTCCAATGGTGAAAACTTGGCAATTCAAGCACCTTGGATAGGTCCCTGGTGAAAACTTAGCAAATAGGCACCAGGTGTACTACAACTCTTCCATTATCTATTATCGACACACACCTCTTTTACCGCCCCTCCATATCCTACCACTCATCCCACCCGCTTTTCCAAGGTGTTCCCTATCATTATTCACCATACTTCGCAAACATCATCCTCTAGCACTTCACACTGTGTAACATCCCATCTCATTTATAGCATCCCGTGTACCATACTTGATGTACCCTACCATTGTACTCTCCTAGATCTACCCTATCACATGCTTTTTATCCTTACCTTATGTAACATTTACTACCCATGTAAACATGTGTCTCATACCCCCTGCACTAAACCTTGTCTCCCACTTACCGTACCTATATGAATATAGTAGTATCCAGACCCCTGTACATAAATCGTGCTTTACATAAACCCACCTCAACAAAACCATGTATTATGACAATGCTATCTCCTCATCCTGAGCTTTCCCTTGTCACGCATATACCTACTATGTTTTGCTATCCAATCTCGAGTTCCCATGTCCTTAACTAGTCTCACTTGTACATACTATCCAGGTCTTGTTTGCAACCTGTTAGTAGCTCGTCAATTGATCTCTATGGCAAAAGTTTCCTTTTTCACTTTGTGGAATCTTTTATTGTTTCTCCTTTTGGTTGATTGTTTCCACGAACCTTTTGTTCTTTCCTCCTCAAGATCGCCATGATCATTTCATATCATGGTGTTTTTGACTGGAGCAACTAAGAAGGTTGGTTTCGATCACAGTCTTTCGCTGATTGAGAGTTAGTTGATATTATCCTTGCATATTTCAAACATGTTTTCATCTTTTCGATAAAACATGATGCACTTGGGTAATATTGTTTGCTTGTGGATCATCCAAGATCGTTCCAAAACTGATCTCTCCAAGACTCACATGTGATGCTGGGGCAATCCTTGCGTGCTTGTTTGAGTCAGTCCTATGGAATTTTGGGGAAAAGGCCTTGACGTTCTTAATAACCTTGGCAGATCCCTAACAATCCTATATCAAATTAAGTGTTTACACTACATAGTGGTACTTCCTCCCGAAGTACCCCACGCTCAAGTTTCCCCTACATCTCATTTTTTTTAGAAACCCTGGTATCCTCCTCCTTGTCATCACCCCTCTCCCTTGAACTATCACTTTTTACATCCTCGGAATCATTTGATTCAAAGCCTCGAACATGAAAACTTATTTACTCTCATCATGATGTGATCCCTATCATAAATTACTATCCTACCTCTCAAATCTCTGCTATCCTCATGACTGCGAGTTTGTTGGTTACTCTTTTTCCAACATTATTCTCCTTAGAGTCAGTATCTCCTATGATCACTTTCCATATCATAGAACACTATCCTAAGTCAAAACATTGGTTATCTTATTCCACCATCATTATTTGTCTTGCATCTCCTAACAATCTCATATGTTATATTATCATCACTTATATCCTTTATCATATCACAGAATATCATTATGCTTGATCTTTTTATATTATTCTCGCGGGATTATCATAAATCATAGATGTATCTTTTAGTTTGTGTTCTTTTAGCATATCATAAATTCACTATTCTCTCTTAGGATTCATTTTAGCATAGTCATTCATTATTAGATTAGGGTTCATTTTAGCATAGTCATTTATTATTAGATTAGGGTTCTTTTTAGCATAGTCATTCATCATTAGATTATGGTTCATTTTAGCATAGTCATTCATCATTAGATTGTGCTTCATTTTTAGCATTATCATCCTTTCTCATCAGGTTAGGTTTCATTTTAGCATTAACGTTCATCCTTAAGAGTTGTACTTCATTTTGTGTATTTTCATTTTATTTTACCAATTTATTTGTTTTAATCTTTGATCTATTTTTAGTTTGTGTTAACATATCCTTAGTGTCATGACATTATTTTCATTTTCTGTATCATAAATCTGTTATTTATCCTTTAGTTGATGATTTATTTTACATTTATAGTTTGTATCTATCATCATACAACATCATATCAAAAACTTATCATACTATAGGAAATCTCATCATCATCACATCTACAACATCATAAAGAAAATCATGTCATCAAGGATCACATCACATCTGTGATATCATAGATTAAAAACACATCATATCTACACTATCATAGCTAAAATCACATCAAAATCAATTTGTATCCTGTACACAATGTCATAAAAAATCACATCTTGCATCACAAATTGTCAGCACAATCATAAAAACATAGCATATATCATCCTGCATCACAAATCGTCAGCAATATCATCACAAACATCACATCCTACATATCATAGCATAGTAACAATACAAACAACATCCACACAATCCATAACACATATAACACCAGAATCATCATATCTATATATCAATGAAAGAATGAAAGAATAACAGTCCATCAATATACAAATGTCCATATCATACAAACGGGTCTGAGCCTGCACACAAATCTCCATGTATCCCAAAAATGGTCGCTCTACACAAAATACTCATCATATGACAAAAATTCAGCCTATCACTGGTCACTACTCTGCCTCCCTCCCTGCCCCTGGCACTACTGGTGGTGGAGGTGGTGGCCTCATCAATCCCCCTCCTGTCCTAGAGCTCTCTGCCTCATCCCTCCCCATCCCTGTGTCTCGCCTCTGGCTATGTCCTGTCCTGTGACTATGCCCTATGTGCTGAGATCCGCCTATCCTTTGTGAGCCCCCAGTGCTCCATCCACTGTCTCCTCCACTCTACATCCCTGTATGTGTCCCTGTTGTACCTGACCGAGTCAGTCACCTATAATGCTCAATTTGGGATGTTGGCACCGCTGCATGATACCTACCCCGATAAAATCTAGCCCTCTCCCTCAGATCCTCCACCTCGGCCCACAGTCTCCTCAGCTCATCCAAGCCCCCTCCCACTGCTACCTACGCTCTCAATGTCGCCACCTCCGCCACTAGTGCATCCAACCTCCCCTGTGTTGCTTGCCTCTCCAGGTTCACCACTTGTAGCCTACCCTCCGTTCGCCCCAGCTCCATCTACAATCTGCCCACCTCAAGCCCTGCCCTATCTGCCTACCCCTGCGCTACATCCTGCTCTTGTCTGAACTGATCACGCTCTATCCAGAGCTGATCTCGCTCTTGCTGTGTATCCTGGAGCAAATGGCTAACGACCTCATGAGCCTGCTGAGACATAACGTCTTGCCAATCCATCATCTCCTCCCTGGGCAGACGATCCCCCTACATCTCCTCCTGCTGGCCTCTGCGGCCCCTACTCCTCTGCCCCCTGCTCTCCTCCTCTCTTTGGCACCTCCTGCCGCTCCCTCGATCTCCTCTCTAGCTGAGCTCCTCTCTCCTCCCCCCAAACCCTCCTCCTCTGTCGAGTTGGCTCCTCCTCCTAGGTAACTACTACTGCCCGCTGCTCTAATCCTCTGGCCACATATCGCCCCTGTCGGGCTGCCTGGGCTAGCTCGCTCGCCACCACAATCGCCCTCATCCCCTGTGCTCTCCTCACCAGCCTCAATCGCACCCATGTGTCCTGATACTCCTAAGTGGAGCCCACATCTGCTAACCCCCCAAACCAAACCCACTTCTGTGGCTCCAACTCTAGCCATGCTCTTAACAGCCCGTCGCGTTGTAAGGATGGCCCGTACATCAACACTGGCTTGCATGTGACCCGCTGATACCAATGTGGCTCTCTTAGAGCCACATGCTACTACCCAAACTGTCAGAGTGTCCTGTCTGGCCTGTACTGCTCTGCTACATACTCCCACCGTCCAAACACAAAACACGACGATATAGTGTACGAAAAATGCTCAACCTCCTCAGCCCACGGTCCTAGGCTCATATATGGCCTCCACACCACTACTGCTATCTCATCAATGGCCATCCTCTAGTAATCTACTAAATCTGTATGATGGTATGTCAGGGGCTCAGCCCAACTGTATGCCACTAGCTCCTCCGCCTGTCTGTCTCTCTGCCCCTAAGGCCTCAACATGGCAATGTGCTCCCAAGCCCACACATGTAACAATGTAGGGAACCCAATGCTCCTCCCCTATCAACTGCCACCCTGGTACACTATTTGGTGGAGGTCTCGGTATAGCTCGACCAACATCAGAGAACCCCACACCACTGGGCGCCCCACATCCACTATCTGCATCACCATTGAAATTAGCGCCAGTGTAACTCCTATACCACCTGCATCTGGGGCAATGTACCCCAAAACCAGCCCTAACACATAAACGTAGATCCTCCTCTCTGCCGCCACTCGATCTAAATGCTCGTCCAGCATAAACTGTCCTCGCCAGATCTTGTACTCAACTCCTGGCCCCATCAGTTTTTGAACGATCGCATAACGCTATCATCTCTCTCATCGTCATGACTGGCATCCCCCGTACCGGCAATTTGTATATCCGATACACATCCTCTAGTGTCACTTTCATCTCCCCCATCGGTAGGTGGAACATCGCCATCTCACTATGCCATCTCTCGCACAACGCTGTGACCATCGCCATGTAAGTCCGGGTATGGGGCAACCTTGCCAGGTACCCTAGTTCAATCACCTCAATCCTCGCCCAATCTGCCGGCGTCAACATCCCTCCTGCACACAGCACTGCCGCTCACCGCTCCCGTGATACTAAAGCATCCAGCGACCACTGCACACCACAAAACCGGCTAGATATCAGTCTTTCTATATCAGTTTTTCATCCTGCATCCCTCCCTTTACCCATCCCAACCTTTTTTTTAGCATTTTGTTTCACCGGCCACGTTCCTGCGAACTCGCGATCTCGTGACGCTTACAAAATCTCGTTCCTGGCAGCTTATCTTCCCGTGAGTTCACTTCTTTACCTTTCCTCGTTTTCCTGTTTAATCCAGCAATCCTACGATCACGTTCCCACAGCAATAAAATCGCGTTCTCACCGGTTTATCTTCTCACGGGATCACACCTTTTGACTCTTCTACCATTCGCCTTTGACTTGCGTTTTCGCAAACGCTTCCCCGCTAACCTCCCATCTGGCATTCCCATTGAAATATATTCTGCCAAAAATGCGCCTTTGCCTGCCCTTGCCTCTTCTCATCCCTAGCCGACAGGAATGCGTTCCCGTGCCCTAACTTGCATTCATTTTTGCGGGAACGCGATCCCACCTGTTTTCCAACGCTCTCGCAAAATCTCCTACCCCGGGATCGTGATTCTGCTCAAAATGTCTGCTACCCATTTTAGTCCTACGCGACTAAGCTACTATCGCGAGATCGCGATCCCGCTGATCCCACTCGCATTCCCACCGGACCCATGCCTATGGGATCGCATTTTTGCTTTCGCGGGAATGCAATAAAATCTAAACGAAGCAAAAGCAAGACAAGGTTTTTGGCCCTACCGATCGATTTGGTGTCCCCCGTACTCGTACTTGTCGCACAATGTCCGCTTGGTGCTCTGGTCACCCACGACCCACCATCGTAATCTCCAATGTAGAGCTCCTCACAACAATATCTCCTCATCTGTTTGAGTGCCAATAAACCTTCGTAGCCCCCTTCCGACCCCTTATAGCCCCCCCTCGGTGCCCTGACTACCCCTCTTGGTCTTCCCCCCCTTCAAAAACATTCCCATTTCCCAAACCATGAAGAAAACAAAGCTTGTCCCATTGTAACATATCTTGGTCCATCTGTTTATACATCCTCTTTAGCCTAGTATCATTGTATCTCTCCAGCTTTTGTGCCAGTTTGTCCTTGCTCAAACATACTGCACACATCGCACATCTTGGTTCGTTATTCCATTGCATCCTTTAGCTAAATCACACCTCTACATCTTTTGTTCATTTTTCTTTTCTGCTTGTGGGCTACCTAGTATCACTTTCATGCTACTTCCTCTGGGATTCATGTGCGGTGCTGGGGCAACCCTTGCGTGTTTGTTTTGCATCCATTCGTCAGTCCTCTGGATGGTTGGTGACACGACCTTGATGTTCTTGGTAACCTTGGCAATTAACCAACAGTTCTATAGCAAATCTAGTGCTAAACTACATGGTGGTACTTCTCTTTGAAGTATCCCTGTGCTCAAAAAGCTTCAATGGATTTCCTTCATCTCCATTATCCCCTCATCCCTTCCCTTATCCTGGATTCTTTTTTATAGTACTCTGCTCCTTCATCCTCCCCCCAATCCTGGAACGTCTTAAGCTTGCTTCCTTTTGTGCATCTGACCTCCCTTTATCATTCTCCTGTAGTGAGAGTTTGAGCTAATTCAGCCCCTTCTCTTTGTCAATTTGAGTCTCCTTGCTTATCCTGGATTCTTGTACTTTTCAAGAAGCCATCGAGTCTCGTCTTCTCTCTCTCCGTCGCCTTCTTGAGGGGGCATCTCTAAGTCTAGTCTCTCCTCTTCTTATCCGAGATTGGGGCAACCTTGTTGCTAAAAGATCTTCCTCGTGTCGTCTCCATTTGAACTTCTTTGAAGTAGTGTTGTTTCAACACTATGTCAAAGAGGGGCAAAATGTAGACACCTACATTTGATTACACTGCTTTGGTAATCCTATTTAGCTATCTCTAAAGGCATTATTAATTAAATTTCTATTTAATTAATCATTTGCCATCCCCTAACTGTTTAATTTAATTAATCATCTATAGTCCTAATTGATAAATCAAATAACCCACTATTTGTCAATTAATCCTATTCTCCTATCTAATTCCAAAACCCTCATTTATTAAATAAATCACTTTGATAAATAAAACCCTCAAATCTAATAGCCCCTAACTTATTCTTAATCCTCCATATGGCCTAAATCCACCCCATCCACCCATACTAACCTAGCTTAGCCACTAACTCACCCACCCTCATGAATGCCATCCACTTGCACATCTCTAACATCCTTAATCTAATCCTAACCCAAGCCTAATCCCCCCCTAACCTTGTCACATTCCCTAAGTGAGCTTAAGACTTTCTTAAACCAAACCAAAGTCTCCTCCCTCAAAATATCCCAACCATAAAACTTTATCCCAACCACAAAGTCTTTAATGCTCTTACATCCTCACTCAATGCTCTTACATACCCAACCACCCTCATCAAGCCTTTGACCAACCCTTATCCTATCCTCTCACACCCATCCTCCTTGTGACAAGTGTCCACTCCCTATTGGTGCTAAACAAACACAATCCATGTGCTCCCCTTTAAGTGCATCCTAGCCCTCCCTCACCATCTTGCCATCCTTGCATCTTACCCCTCCATCCCTCAAGCCCTTTGCCTATAAATTGAACCCTCTCTTTTCACTAAAATCATTCACCTTCCATGCAAAGTTATAATGCTATTTTGAGAGCTCATAAACTACCAAAATACCATTATAATGGCAAAATCACTCCATGACTCCATTGTTGAAACCTTTTTTCACTCACCCCATCCATCCATTTGAAGTTTGAGCAATATTCTTGAGCATACATCTACATCAAAGGATGCATCTACAACATCAAGGAGGCTTTTGGAGTGATCTTGCTCTTAGTTTGCACTCTCTTACACCTTCTTTTGTCTAATCTTACATGGGAATATAATTTTATGTTTGTGAATGTTTTCCTTATTGCTAATGTTCTTTGCACACTAAATCTTGTTCTACACTAGCAATTCAGGGAAGTCGATACCCAGTACTTGTAATCTGCATAAAATCCATGCATGTACAAACACAATATTCTAAACTAAATAGATAATGGTAGGAAGTGGTGCATCGTGTAGATCCCGACTAGTAGGTGACTACAACTCCCTTCCTTAACCATATCAGAAATGCCATACATAAAGAAAACATACACGCACACCATACACGTGTAGTATTGAAGTATCCATAAGAAAACACATATGATAATCCATCTAACTAATCATCATCAATAACTAAAATCACTATAATAATCATCATGCATACATGAAATATATAGTACCAAGTAATCTCATCATAAATCAACTGAATCTAAAATAATATTTGATAATCTCAAAATAATGCTAGTAATCAACAAGCATAAAATTGGCCTAAAAGAGTTCAACAATAATAACAAAATGTAAACTAGGGACATGCACTACAAGTTGTAAGGATGAAATGTCCATGCTCAGTCTCGGCTCACCCTATCCTTTACTAGTGTCAATACCAACTGAAACATACTCCTGATGTGTAGTAATCACCAGTTGTTCAGGTGTAGTGAGAATCTTTTTTTTTAGTATGTGTAGGGGTTTCTACACATGGTAATTGAACTAGTGCCTGTATAGCCTCTTGTTCTTTAGGCTCTTGTTGCTCCTTGGTATTTGATTATACAACCTCCTTTGTTCCATCAATGTGAGGTCCCGAGGCATCAATTGTAGACTTGTCTTCTTTATCTTTCTCCTCTTCTTCTTTTGCATCAATGACAAGGTTTGCCTCAGGCGGTGGTTGTAGAATTGTAATTATAGCTCTACCTTGTTCTTTGAGAGTTACACCTTGTATGCTATTTTCTTCAACTATGACTGTAGTTATTATATAACTACCAGGTGCTAATTCAATAGTTGGAGTAATTTCTATCTTGGGGTAATCATGCACTTTTATCAAAACTAGATTTATGCACTGTAGAGGTGTATCTAAGGTTGCCTTGATGAATGTTTCATTGTTAAGATTTTCCTCAGTCAAGGTATTTCTTAACTATGTATCCTTGGGTATATCTTCAATAGTGGCAACGTCCTATTGTTCACTCTCCTCTATCTTTCTCCTTATTTCTTCCTCAAGATTTTCTAATTAATTTGTATCTTCTTTATTATCCAATTCAACTTCGTATTCCTCCTTTTCTTCTTCAATTGTTGTAGCTAACAATCCAATGCTTTCTTCCAAACCACATTACTTTCTTATTCTACTTGCTCAATTTTAATTTGCAAAATTTCTTATGCCCTTAGCTTTGGTACAAATTTCTTGGAAAAATATCTTAAGGCTGTAGACATATGTGTCTTGTCTAAATCTAGCATTATTTGGGCTGAGGTTGTTTCCCTTATTTGTCTCTCAGTACCTAATGCTCATTTCCATTTGAAATCCATTTTATTATACAAATCTTCTAGTATTGCCTCACCCAATTCTATAGGTGTGTACTTAGACTTGATCATCATGTCCAAAATTGCTTGCTCAACCTTCTCTTTATCAATTTTCTCTAAAGAATCATATTTACATGCTTCAAACTTGAAATTCATGCTGAATTTATGATGTTATCACACACCTTTTCAATGTCCCAAGGAGGTTGCTTGGGAGCAATCAAAAATATGCTCATGTCATCAGATTTGGCTCTTTCTCCTTCATCTTCCTCTTCATCATTAGGCTTTACTATCATTTTCCTCTTGGTCTCTTCTTTTGACCTTGCTTAATCCCTTTAGCTATTGGTTTCCTCTTTGTTGGGGACTTGCCCTTAACTAGCTTTGCAATCTTTAGAGTCCCTTTCTTTGGCTCAACAGTTGTAGGAGATGTTGCCTTAGATCCTTACATGTTTACTCTCCTTTCAGGTGTAGAGGAGGGAGGTGTAACCCCTTTATTTATATTCCTCCTGACCTTTGGATCTAAAATTACAATAGTCATTTGTTTTGGTACTTGAGGCTTGGCAACAACTAATTCTTTTCCTTTTGATTCATCTTCTTCATCTTCCTCAATCACCTCAACTTGTCCTTTGCCCTTTGTGATCTACTAAGGTGTCTCTCCAAGTTTACCTTCCAGATCTGCTATCATCTTCTTTCTTTTTATGTCCATGTTGAGCACTTTTGTTTGCATGAGCATCTTTACCTTGGCAGTTTCATATGCACCAAATGTCTTGGCATTCTTACCAATTTCTTCGTCTAGTGATGCAATAATTGTTGCAAATATCTCATCAACATTTACTTCATATTACATTGGCCTTAGCCATGCAACCCTCAGTTTGACTACCGGTGCATAGGTGAAGTCGATATCCACCATGAAAGAAATGTGATCATAGTAATGATCAACAAATGACTTAGGGATTCTCATTCTATTCTTCATTTTCTCTTTGAATTCATCAAAATACTCATCCAAAATAGTTTCAAAGTTATCTTCTAGTTGTTTAATGCAACCATTGATCTACTCGGTTACAGGTCTAGATTTGTCAAAACAATTCTCCAATGGTAGGAAATAACTTTTGTACATAAAAGAATATGCACAACAATAGTGAGCCAAACTTACATGAGGTGTTCTTAGCCTTTTCAATGGTGCAAATATTTTTTGCTAATTGGATCAATTGCAACTCATCCAGGTTGGAGCTATGATATTTCTTTACAATTTTGTAGCCCAAATCTACTGCTACACATGGTACACTATTTAGTCAGCTTGACTGATAGAATTTGTGTGCAATTACTCAGACTACAAACTCAATAATAGGATCCTTAATTGCATCAATTGACACCCCTTAGCCATGCCATTTTACCTTGGTAAGTGTACAGGCCAAAATGTGTACTTCTCTAGGTCCTTCTATTTGAGAGATCTCATGGATCGAGAGTCCCAAATGGTGACCTAGAGCTCCCTAGTCATGGAATGCAAAGGGATGCAGAATGTGAATAAAGAGCTCTCAACTGAGCCTAAGAGATGCAACCCCTTGCAAGTACACCATGAAATGAGAGATTCAAAGACAAAAGAAAGAGTGTTAGTGTCAAAGAACTACCATGGAATGATATGCAAATGTAACTAAGGCTATGAAAATGCAACTAACTAATATGGAATGCAAAGACTGCAAGTTAAGCTAGCAATATGAAAATTTTACAAACCTCCTAATTAAGCTAAGTGTGTTATTCTAATGCATAAGAGAAACTATGTTAATAATATATGAAACTAGCTATAATGCTATGCAAGAAATGAGACAAAGTCTTCAAGGGCTAAACCTATAGAAAAACCTACATAATAACACTAATGGAAAGAAGATTGATCCTTAGATAAGGAGAGAGATCTCCTTCTTAAAGAAGTACGAATGGTGGAGATCATGAGACAAGAAGATCTAATCAAGGGTGGAGGGTTGACTTTTGTATGATCCATGTGCAAGATCATTTCCATCAATAAGAAAGAGTTGACTTTTGCATCTCCATGTGAGACAAAAAATCTTTTATTTTATTTCTAAATTGGGAAAAATATTTTATGTGTACAACTTAGGATAAGTGGTGAAAGGGGTCTTTTTATTTAATTAAAGGGCATGTGATGCCCCACTCGAAGATCCTTGGAAACAAGGATGAAATACAAGCAAGATAATTTTATTTTTTTAAAAACCAATTGTAAGTGCACATGATAACAACCTACATAGATCATAAAGATCGCAATGGAAGACTGACAATCAACTAAACACCAATGGATCTCCAAATGCCACTACCAACCAAAACATAAATAAGAAATCATAGGAGATGAACCAAGCTGACAGATAATTACTAACTCCTGAAAATTGGTTGTCTGAAATCCTGAAGCCCTGAAATTTGGCTAAGTCTGGATTTTTGAAGCCCTCAAATTTCCTAGAATCTTTATCTTAGCTCGTAGAGGTCTATAACCTATCTCAAATGAATTGTTGCATATATTAAAATATATCTTAAGTATAAGGACAATCAACCAAACACCAAAAAATATCCAAATGCCACTACCAACCAAAACATAAATAAGATATCATACGAGATCAACCAAGTTGACAGACAATTGCTACTCCTGAAAATTGGCTAAGTCTGGATTTTTGAAGCCTTGAAATTTTCTAGAATCTTTATCTTAGCTCGTAGAGGTCTGGATCCTATCTCAAATGAATCGTTGCATATATTAAAATATATGTCAACTTAAACGATATATGCTAAACTCCTTAAGGAAATTTGTTTTGAACTAGGAAGGTGTAAAACCAAAAAGGGTATCTAAAACCAATTTTTGAACTTTTCTCCAACAAGCCTAGATAGCCCCTATTTTTTGCGTGAAGCCCAAGATACCAAATTCTCGCCTGAAGAAGTACCTTCTAGCATGAGGAAGTGCATAGTGTCGTGCAAAGAAGTGCCTTCTCACACGAAGACTTGCCACCAAAACACCTAGATTGGTGTAGGGTTTCATGCGAGGAATTGCCCAGCCACACAAAGAAACCCACCAGACCGCACAAAGACTTGCATCCTCGCATGAGAAAGTGCAATCTTGCACAAGAACTTAAATCAGCATGCAAACACAAAAAGCAATAAAAAGCTAAGGAAACTACGAAACTAAGTTCCTCCACACTAGGGAGTACTGGATCCACATTTTGAGGCAAGAACACTCGAATCATAACTGAAAGACTAAAAACAAGAAGCAAAGTCTAACCATCTAATCAATAGTGAAGGAAAGTATAGAAAGGAAACATCGCAGTGTACTGAAAGCAACATCACATATAAACATAAATAACATCACAATGAGAAAAATAACCAAACTAAGTACGCGGTTCCTCCCAACCATCAATGGCATCATAAGACCATTGTGGGCCCTAGCCATCCCCCATACACAACATCCTAAGACATCGATCAGATCATTAGTACTATCGTGATAGGGACGTCACCACTAAACATGCTACAATATAAGCATAAGGAAATCTAACATGCTAGTAGTAAGCATAAGATAATCCACCTCACCTATCACATGCTAATAATCATAATAAGGAAATGTGATAGTAACTATCATCGTCTAAACATGATATACAAGCATACCAATGAAAGCATAAATCACAAGAAAACATACTTCGTAAACTGAAGTACCAAGTGATAACATCCAACAATGGTTGCACTAGGATACAAGACTGTCTCTGTACACTGGTCCCTAGTAATGGTGAAGGTAGCTATGCCTCCCAATCACGTGGCACACGTAGGTCTACACCCATCATGCTGATTGAGATAATGAACCAACCACAAACACACGCAAAACAACATCCATTGCTAACACACACACCAAGCAATACGATGACTGAATCCAAGACATAAATAATGCATAAACTATAGGTCCTGGTCAGACATCTTGATGGGCTGCTATGTAGGGACTAACATCATGGAGAGTCGCTTGGCATCAAAAAGCCCAAGCTCGGACTTGTGCAGATTCAACATCCCTCAATGGAAAGGCTCTAGCACCCCAAATCTTTTATTATCTTAAGTTTATTACCACCCAGTATTTTATTTAATTATCACTTAATTAAAGCTTCCTTCACCAACCCTCTAGGCACAATGATCACCAGGCTGCGAGGTAGAAGCCCCTTCCATATGCTACCCTACCCTACACATGCTCATCCAACAATGAGTGCCCATAGGCATGCAAGATTCCCAACCCATCCCAAATAATCAAAACTTTCAGAAGTACCACGGAAGATCGGGCCCTGTAGGTCACCCGACAATGTACTCATGTGTGGCACACCATTGTCATGAAGATCAACACAAGGACTAGATGAGAACACAAATAGAAAGTCAATCAACCGAAAACATAATAGGGATAACGGATGTTACATGCTTCTCAATGCAACAAAAAGTGCAAAAGTGGTCTAAGGGATATCCAAACAGATCATTCAAGTCGACAACCCACATTGTGCCAAGAAAACCTGAGAAAATAGCCCGTGACACACAAAATGAGGTAAAAATCCCAAATTTTGGAAAAAATCTAAAATTAAAACCCATTTGGCCTTTGGGTGCAAAAACCCTGAAAATCCAAAAATAATTGAAATTAGACACCGTATGCAAAAATGGCTAGCATAACGGCTCAAAAACCTAAACCTACATTTCAAAAATAGGGAAAACGTTCATATCCGACCAACCAGGCAGAACCAACATACAGAAATAGAGGGGATCACTAGTTCTCAACCTCCTAACATATTGCTACAAGAAACAGAAGCTAAAATGGAGTGAAAACAATAAAACGAGAAAGCCCTACCTGACAGAAAAAGGGGCAGAGACAGTAACTCGCACAATAAAATAAATCACCCACCAAATCTGCTGAAACGGACGACAAAGCATAAACTCCCCGAACTAAATCCAACAAGACCAACCTCGTGAAGATCCCATGCTCATAGCTCCCAAAACAAACAAAACAAGAATCCTTCAGAAGAGGATTTCTAAAATAGCTCTCAAAATTCTATTTCTAAAATGTAAGAAGTGAATAATGAATTCACTTTTCCAATACTTATTCACTTTTCAAGTGAATAGTCGATTATGGCAATTAGCCAGCTGGAGTAGCTAAACTCTAAATCGACCCAAATGAAAACATGTTATTATCTATAACAAAAATTCACCTAAGGCAAAGCTGCCAGAAATTAAATCCAAAAAGATTTAAAAACCAAAAACCCAAAATTACAAAAAATTACTTAACATTTTCATAACAATTGCGAACTTCTAAATGCACAGGCACGCTCACTAGTCTAATCACATAATGCAGATGAGTTCGAATTTACTAAACACCGAAAGGTTTTAATTAAAACAATTAAAATAAGGGTATGCCAACCATACGGGGGCGACATTGGTAAAATATGAACAACTGAATCACTATCTGCATGTGCCACTGCCATGGATATAATTCTTGTACACTAAAATACACGATCAAGTGCAATTGCATATAATATCGTAGCCGAAGCAACATGTATTGAAAATACCTATTTAGTCCATTTACATCACTCACGTTCGCAAAAAGCGTAAAAATACACGAATGATGTAAATAACCATGACATAAAATTCATCTCATAACATAACCAACAAATATGTCCAAATAAACCAAATAACCAGATATCATCATAGATCTATTGTCATCTCAAAATAGCATCAACATGCAAATATGATAAATTGAACAACATAGTAGTAACACATCTATGGTATTGAGTCAAAGTATAACATCTGACCCTCAAGTTATCATAAAATACATATAATAAGAGTATCAAATATCTCTCGAATCAAAATAGACAAGGTACAGACTGCAAACACGAAAGGCACTACAGGGTGAACATGTTCCTTTTAATTAAATATAAAATATAGGATATAATGGTAAAATTATAGGATGAAATAAAATAAATTGATTTTTAAATATTTAGTCTAGATAAATGATTTAATAATTTAACAAAAATGATGAGAAGGGGGCTAATGGTCTAGATGAGCATTTTTGGGTGATTACATTTGCCCCTCTCTGACTAATGTGTGATTGATTTGGGACCACATTACATCAAAGAATGAAGAAGCCAAGTAGGCAACAATGAATAGAGAGGTTTGATTCCAAAGAATGAGATGTATAATGAGATAGAAAATCCTGAATGCACAACCTAGTAATGACAATACTAAACACTAGGTGAGAGTGAGCGTGTGTGTGTGTGTGTGTGTGTGTGTGTGTGTGTGTGTGTGTGTGTGTGTGTGTGTGTGTGTGTGAGAGAGAGAGAGAGAGAGAGAGAGAGAGAGAGAGAGAGAGAGAGAGAGAGAGAGAGAGAGAGAGAGAGAGAGAGAGAGAGAGAATCGGGACTCAAGGAGAGTAATAACATCAATAAAAACAAATATATCAAGAGAAAGTAGAGAGGTCGAGCATATGCTCCTGAGAAACAAATAGCCACAACAAGAAAGCAATTTATACTGATGGTAGAATATTCCTACCTGGTGTAAGGGCACCTAGGAACAACAATCAAACCATGAAGACTATGAAGGAATGGAAATCACAGTTCCAAGGAGGTCAAAGGGATTCTAAATGATGCAACTCATATCAATTATAATGCATTGGCTCCTATAATGGTTTAATGCCATGAAATGACATTTGAATGAATTTATATCCTTGAAAGGATTAAATGAATGTATATTGGACCATTAGTGTCCCAATGTGTTTGAAAGGTTCAAGGAGATTAGTTGGGTTTTAAATAAGTATTCTAAGTGTTGGAGACACCTTAGTGATTAAATTTAATAAGTTTTAGTTCATTTTCATACTTTAAAAATTCAAATATTCAATTGATAATGACTAGTAGCCATTTAGGAGGGAAATGAGGTTTTTTTGTTTAAACACTTAACTAATCCCTCAAACCAAATGGAAGAGGTTTGGGAAGTTAAGTTTTGATGTCCTATTTGTACTTGGAACTCCATTGTGCAAGATGAAGCCTAGAGTGTACGAACAACAACCGAGAATTAATGAAATATAAGTTTTAATCAGCAATCTATTGTTCTTGGCATTGACACTTCTTGTTTTGATTTTGATATCTAATAGGGAATAGGTTTGGAATGTTCAATAGGATATTGGAAGGCACTGTTACATGTTTTAGAGGATTTGAAAGTCATCTTACATGATTGTGCCTTTAGTTTTAGCAGAATAGACTTATTTTCTAAGTTTTCTTTCTTTATTTTGAAGTTTATTTGTAACTAATAACCATTCCATGGACTCAAAGAAATGAATCCATGGAATGATGATTATTGACCATGTACCATATGAATCTAACTTGGAACTTGCAAAAGATTGAATGCAATGTGTGATCATAGGTTGTGGTAAGGATTGTTCCATTGAAATTGATGGCACAAGTGTAGCAACGGAAGTTTGGGTTAAATAACATAGCTATTTTATGATTGGAATAGGCTTGTATGGTGGAGTTAATGGTGAATCAATCACCAATTGATCTAGGAAAGGCTTGGAAGGGTGAGATTGGAGAAACCCTTAAATCAAGGGTTTAAAGCAACCAAATTGGGGATTTTGGATTTCCAAATGTTTTGGGTCTAATTCCTATTAGCATTAGAGGTTTTATGAAATTTCATGTTACTTTTCAAGAGTTGAGACATTGGAGATGTATCTAGGTGGTAGTTTCTTTGTAAAATCATCAAATTTTTTGAGTGTTTGCAAGGGTAGAGGCAAAGTACTACTATTTGGTCCAAAAGATCAATGCTTGAATTTGAGATATGTTATTGAATGACCAATCAGGGCTAAAAGGCTAATTCATTAGTCCTTTAGGCCAATTTGAAGACTTTTTGCCATTGTAAGTAAGAGATAAGTCTAGAAACCTTGAAACCACTTTAATCTATCCTCATATGCCTCAAATAAATCAAGTCTATAATTGGTTTGCATTTAGAGTAACCTTGGTTGAGTTGAGTCTTTTAAAACCATTAAGCACTTTGGGGAGTAGTGGGTTTATAAGCCAAATTTGAGTAACTTGCCTTATGTATTAGGTCCATCACCATTTTCTCTGCATCAGTGCCCCCTTGGGATTGAAATCAAAACTAGGTCAAGGGGATACAAAAATGTGCAAGATATGATCAAATTGAGATAAAGCAAGGTCCATGATGATAGATAAACGATTAAGACCCAAGAGTGACCATGAAGAAGTAATAGAATGGCCAATTTGACTGAAGTTTACCAAGAAGGATAAATTATTAAAACTAGGTCAAGTTAAGTAGAAAAGTGATATACAAGCAAAATAAAATGAATTTAAGTAGGCAAGAAGTGTAGATATGATGAAGAAATGATGATATTTCAGTGAGATTTGAAGATTAGTCCTCAAAAAGTCAACCAGCTAAATAGAATAAGGAGAAAATTTTAAAATGCAATTTTGAACATCAAGATGAATTCAAATTTTGATTTCGATCCAAAAATGGATCTAGGATGTTGAAATTAGCCATGGGTTTTCATAAAAATTTAGAGGACTTAAAAAATTAGGTCAAATATGGGTCATAAGACTATATAAGAGGTCCAAGAGTCATTTTCAATTCATTTGTCTTTTAGTGATTTTGAGAGCTTTGAGTCTTTTGAGAGAGATAAACGATGACATAGGCAAGGATTTTGTAGCCAATTGCATAACCAGCCTGCCAACTATGGTGTCTTGGTGAGTTTTCCCTCTTTTGAGCTTTTAAAGCCATTTTTGTAGGCTTTTGTTGGTTTTACATGAAATCTCATGCAATACTTTAAAACTAGCACACAATAGTTATATGAACTATCCTGTGATAAAATTAAGTATCACACGACTATAAGAACTTCCATCATGTAATTAGCACCCAATAGTTGCATGGAATAATGTGAACTATTGCATGACTGCAAAGTATTGCATAGGTACTTTACAAAGTATCACATGATATGAAACAACCAAAAGTATCACATGCATCTAAGGAGAAGTATCACACCACTTAGTTTTGATCATTTTCCCATTTTTTTGGTCATTTAGCTTAGTTTTCACACTTGCACAATAGTGTATGAGCATTTATGAGCTTGTTTTGATATATTATGATAGGTATTGATGTATTTTCAAATGGTTTTGTTTGTGCAAATGGTATTTCCTAGTTTGATCATTAGAGCCCCCAAGGTGGTGGGGCAGATGCTAATACATTTTTCTGCAATGAGCATAGGGGAGCATTGACGACTATGGGTTTTGGGTGGTTGCTATGAATGCCTCATATCTAGGAAAACTATGACCTTCTAACAGTGCTTGCAGAGATGTGGCATAGCGAGCATAACACCTTCTATCTGCCTACCAAGGAGATGACTATTACCTTAGAGGATGTATATCGCATATTTTGAGTGCCCTATCATGGAGACCCAATGAATGGGATGAGCATGTTTTAGATATTCTATTTTGTGTCATTTTTGTTATTATGATGAGTGTTGACATGAGGTTTTGTGTGCGACAAGTATATTATGATCAGACCCCAATAGGGAGGAGGGTATCGCGCAGTCATTGTTTGATGATGTCACTATCCTAGACTGTCATCTGAGTTAGGAGAGATTAGTGGAGGAGTATGGTGATCAAAACCTAATAGCCTGCATAGTATGCTCTTTGATAACACAAGCCTTGGTCATTAATAGGAGCCAGATGGGCTTCCCATTGGGTTAGGGGCGACTAGTGATGGACTTGATGGGGCACCTAAGATGAATGGCATGGGGGCTAACAATCCAACTGATATGTATCATGAGTTACATGAGATCATTTATTGAGAGGGATAGACATGGGCATGTTGAGCAATGCTAGCACATATATGGGCCTGAGATCACATTGCAATGATCTAACTAAGAGTACAACCAAGGGAGCGTAAGTATCCCTACATATATAGGTATTTAGGTTTCATACCATAGCCTTACAGTGGTGATGTTACATACTACCGGCGTATGTTTAATGAGCTCTCAGCCTTTGAGTGGAGACCATACAGTCTATGTGAGGTTTGGCGAGAGGTCGTTGATGAGCTGGGGTACATGCTTTATAGCAAGCCACTATTAGGTTGGCACTCATAGATAGTTGAGAGATTTGTCATCACATGAGTGTGGAGACAATTAAAATGATGATAGATGGTCTCGATGGAGACTACCATGTATGCCTGGTTCATAGGAGAGGAGAGGCTTGGATGACTTCCTATGTTGGACTACAGAGTAGTTGTGAAGGAGATATCAACACTACAGTGGGAGAAGTGGGACTATCTCCTGAGAGTGTCAGATGCAGAGGTAGATCCACCTTATGTTTGAGAGATACAAAGGTATCCATTCTTGAGGTTCATGGTGCTAGATGTATTTCTTGGGGGGGGCAGACATAAGGCTATGCAGAGGAGAGAGAGAGAGAGAGAGAGAGAGAGAGAGAGAGAGAGAGAGAGAGAGAGAGAGAGAGAGAGAGAGAGAGAGAGAGAGAGAGAGAGAGAGAGAGAGAGTTGACAACTCTATAGGTGCATTGAGTAGTAGGACATAAGCATGGAGCTAGGTAGAGATGGAGGAGGCAAAGGAGGAGGAGGAGGAGGAGGAGGAGAGATTGGCTAGGCAGCCATGGGTGGAGAGGGCTAGATAATTGAGGCTAAGAAGGGGCCAGAGAAGCCATCATAGGGAAAGGGGGAGGATTCATAAGATATGTGGATTTGAACCCTAGAGGTAGAGATACAACAATTATAGACGACAATCACAGTGAGAGATCAATAGTTGTTGGATGCCAGGGTGGAGTCAGATAGATAGGAGAGAGCCTTGCAAGAGGATTTGGTAGAGGCATGATGGGAATCAAAGAGACAAGGAGTGTGGGTTGCATACTACCATGAAGTATATATTATAGTGGTTCTAGTAGGACAATAGGTGCCTCTCTATTCAGAGAGAGTAGAGAGATTTGATGGAGTAGTACAACCCCTAGATAAGACACAGGCACCCCCTCCACAACCACCATAGGCTACTCATGAGGGCATGAGTCAATCATATGTCTAGTCTTAGATCTAGGTTTTGATGCCCTCATGGGATTTTTGATGTATATTTTGAGATATCTATCCAGATTTTGGATCCCATATTGTATTTGATTGATTATTATATATTTATATAAATGATATACTGGATTCAAGTTATGGTCTTTATGTACTTGTCTTTTTTATCACTCATGTGATGGATGTTTCAACACTTATCTTTAAGTTTCCATGTAATGTTAGTATGTATGCTCATGTTTATATTTAGATTCTTATGGATGTATCTCTCTGATAGATGTTTTATCTCTCATGTTTATGATGTAGACTTGTGATTTGAAAATGTGACACTTGGATAGATTAGATATGATGATGATATTAACCCCTTGTGATGAAAAAAATAGAAGCATTAAGTTGATATGACTGAGTGAAAGATGTGATTGAGAGGAAGTGAGAGAAGGTGATTGTAGTTAGTTGAGGTGTCTACAAAAGATGAAGAGAGAGCTCTCTCAACATGCAAGATGAAAAAAAAAACTAAAATGAACCTAAAATGCAAGGTAATATGCAAAAGGTGTACTTGCAAGAGACACATAATTTAGACTCTAATTTTCATCATCAAGCATTAGTTAGGGACATCAAAAGATCATACAATCATCACTAGTATAACTATGAAGATATGAATATGATCTATATCAGATAGGTATGTGGGAACCCAACCTAGACATCAAAGACATGTAGGTCAAGATGTCTAATGTAGTAAGGTTCCCTAAGTTTAGTATAGAAAGATTACATCTATATCAAGGCATAAGCATCGGGTTACTTGCAAAAAAAAAGGATGATACATTGCAGATCCGAAGTGTCAAAGGGAATAAGCATGAATGCTCACAACACTTTTTAGATGAACAAAGTATACCCACAAGCACAAAACAAATAAAATGTGTCCCATACCCCCAATCATCTGGTCCATGACATCCTCAAGAGACTATTAGGGAGGGAACACTCAACAAAGAAATTTTCATAGACAACACATGAAGAAAATAAAGTCCATCAAGTCTCAAAAAGTTTAATGTTGAAGTGCGTGTGTGTAAGTTGCATGACTATCTCTTTTAGGATTTGTATTTGATAGTGAGAAATATCATAGCATCCTAAACTATAACTAAGGTATCTGAAAAGTGTTGAGAAACATCTGATGCTAAGGGGAAGTGTTGAGAAACATTATTTAGACAAATTTTCCCAAAGAAGTACCAATGCACAAAGAGGCCCTGATAAGCTAAGCAGTTGTGCCCCCCGGACCTAGACAAGAGTCAATTCCAAGCTAGGAAATGCAAAGTGAAGTGAGTGAGTGCAAAGTGAGACTAGTAGACATAGGTAAACTGGTCTCAAGTAGTGCCTATTTCTAGGTTTTCACCTCTTGGTATTTTTTTCAAGACTTTTTGTGATTCAAAAAAAAAAAATACAATTTTTTTGGTGATACATCAAATTTCGTATTGCTAGGTTTTCACTAGGATGATCATTTTTTCAGGACATGTTCTTTTTTAAGGATTTTTTCAATATCATAAATGAATTTTTGCATTTTTTTAGGATCATAGAATATGTACAAATAGTTGAGCTACAAGAGCCTTAGGCATAAAACTTCTTCAAATGGACAATGTTGATAGGCTCGGAGATTTGTTCTCCCTTGGGTGTAGAAAGATGATAGGAGCCATATCCAAATGCAACAGTGATAGTATAGGGACCCAACTAGTTTGGCTCAAACTTACCTTTATGCTCTCTATTCTGCTAATTCTTGGGGTTCTCACGAAGAACAAGCTCACCCACTTGGAAATCATTAGGGTGAACTTTCTTATTATAATTGGTAGACATCCTCTTTTGATAAGCTCACATGTGGTCAAAAGAGGCCTTTCAATGTTCATCTAGAGCTTCAACCTCATGGATTCTCATAGCTCTATGGTCCTCATTAGTGATTAATCCATGTAAAGATACTTGTAGAGAGGGAATCTCAACTTCTAGTGGGAGGACAACTTCAAAACCATAGACTAAAGAAAAGGGCAAAGCCTCAGTAGGAATCTATATGGTGGTTCTATAGGCCCATAATGTCAGATTAATCTATTAAGTGTTAGTCCCTTCTTGACTTGCAAACTATCCTATGTAAAGATCTTCAACAATGTTTTGTTCAAGGCCTCAACTTGGCCATTCCCTTGAGAATAATATATGGAGGACCAATGTTGTTTGATTTTGAACTTTTTTGCAATTTTTTTTTAGGTCCTTATTTTTAAACTTCCCCCATTGTCAGTGACTATGGAAGAAGGAATATTGTAGCTACCAATGATGTGATTTAATTTATGAATAGGGTAACATGTTTGTTAGCTACAATAGATAGTGGAACAACCTCGACCCACTTAGTGAAATAATTAGTAGTTGTGATTATGGAATTATATCAACTAGAGGAACTTCAATGGATCTTACCAACCATATCGAAGGCCCATTGTTGAAAAGGCCAATTTTTAATTGAAGGGATGAGTAAATGCCTAGGAGAATGAATCAAGTTGCCATATAACAAACACTTCTTACAAGACTTAGCATATCTGATAGTATATGCTTGCATAGTTGGCCAATAGTAACTTGCCTTAAGTATTTTTTGAGAAAATGCAAGGCCATTAGAATGTGACCCACAAATGCTCAAATTTTATGCAGATTATAGGTACCGAACATCAACTTCCTTGGGATCCCAGCATGTGCATGCCTTATTGCAATATGTCAATGGTAGAAGAGGGGAGATAATTCTTGAGTCCAAATCATAACCCTAAGCCAATTGTCCTAGAGAGTAGGACAAGTATCTAAGTTATTTACCATTTTGAATTTGTCAAGTGACATAAATTCATGATTTTGACCCTTGAGTTTGATTTAGTACTCTGTACTTTATTATGGGTTTTCTTATTTAGTTTTGTGGGTTTGTTGTGATTTTAAGTTATAACCAAATCAAATTAAAATAGTATTAAATGATTTAATTTAATGAAATTTTTACAAAGAAAAAACAAATTTCAATTGTATTTAATTAATTGAGAAATTAATTAAATAAAAGAATTAAATTTAAAAGATTTAATTAAAGTTTTAGTTTTGGTGTAATTATATTTATTTAATTTAATAATAATTTGTTTAGGAGTTTCATTTTTATAAAAAGCTCTAAATATTATTATTAGTTAAATTAATAAATATTTAATTAAAAACATCTTGTGATTTAATTAAAGAGAGAGAAAATTAATTTAATAAGTTATTTTAATTAAAATGCAAAAAGTTTACACATGAAATTAAAATAAAATAAAATAACTAAGAAAAAGGTTTGATGTGATTGCAAAATCAAAACCCTAATTGGAGAAGGCTCTTATTAAGAAATCCTATCTCATTTCTCCACACATAGGTTTGGAGGAGCAAATTTCTAGGAAAACGTTTTTTTTTTTGAGGAAACAAGATATTCAGGCAATCTCCGAGCGTTCGTCTGGTTAGCATCAGATTGAGGTGGAATTGTTGCTTGGATTTTTTATAGTAATTTCTCTTCATAATTCTCTCTGTCTTCTTCATGCTTGTGTGAGAATATTGTTTTAGAAATGGATTTGTTTGTTTGAAACCCTCATTTGAATAATTAATGTTCTTTGTTGTTGATTTGTCTATGTGAGAAATATGGTTATTTGTAAATTGGATCGATTTAGAAAATTGTGATTTGGGATAGGGTTTGGAAAGAAAACAAAATTTAATTTATTATTTTGGACTATTTTAATATTGTTGCCCTATTTGTTCTACATTGGAAATAAATTTTTAAAAATGTATATTTACCACAATATTTTTCTAATTACTGTGGTGATTGCAATTTAATATGGAGCGATTTTGTCTGTTGGATGGGGGTCTTGTATTTTATTTATTTTAAAAATAGTTTTTTTAAAAAAAAAAATAAAAATTTACTTGGGAACGGAGGGAATCACCTCCCCCATCCCCCCCTTGTTGCTTACACAGCTTGGCTGCGAAGGCAGCCAAGGCTACGGTGGGTAGCTTGCTGCTACCTCAACCAACCTACGACCCTTAAAACAATTTTAAAAAAAAATATTATTAGTTTATTTTGTTTTAAATAAAATAAATTTTATTATATAGTTTTCAAAATATATTTATTATTATTATTAATTATTATATTATTATTTTTAGTAATTAATAATAATAATAAATTAATTAATATAGTTCTATTAATAATTTAATAGCAATTATTATAATAATGTAATAATTATTATTTAATAATATTTTATTAAAAAGTTTTGGTTATATAGTTATTATCAAATTTTAAATTGAAATTGGAAAATTTTAATAAAGTTCAAAGTTGTTAAATGGTAATTCATTTTCATATATTAATATGGGGTTTTATATTTAAATGACTTTTAATGGATTGTTGAATCTTTTGAGATTCTTATGTTGGAAACCTTCATAAATTTAACAACTAGAAAAATGGGAAAGTTAGAACCCTGTTTGTAATCGAAAACCAAATCAATTGTAATGCTTGAGAAATGAAAATGAAAACTTGAAAACCAATACTAAAAATTGAACTTTTATGTTTTCAAAGCCTAATGAATTATTAAAAATCTACATTTGTTATATACTTGATGTGAGGTATGATTTACTGGTGATGGTTTCGAGTTTTGACTTAGTACGTTGACTAGTCTGGATGTTCACCTGAGGCTTGGGGGTTTTTGTTCTATGAGGTATGTGATCTTTTATACTAGACCATGGTGATGTGTCACATGTTTCTATGATGAGTTTTGATCAGTGTTTGTTAGTGTTTTCTAGTTGCTTTTATAGAGCTGAGGTGATTATTGTGAATTTCTTGTTATAACCTTTGAGTTTTTGATTGGTTATCTTTTGGTGCTTTCTAGTTGCTTGTAAAGGATTGAGGTGAAAATTGGAATTTTATGAGTTGTTCTTTTTATGAGCTTAGGGTAAGTAATCTATGTGTACGTTGGGAAGTGGCTTGCAATGGAGGTCGAAGCCCTAAAGAGGCTGCCTAGGTAACCCATTGTAAGTTGTTTTAATAAGTGATAACATTTCATTAAATTAGTGTAAAATGAATTAATAAGAGTTATTTTTTTTCTCTTGCCCATGCCTTGAGTGCTAGTGTAGGTTAGGATGGCAATAGAGAGGATTCTTGTTTGCGATCTTGCTTTGTTAGTATGCCTTGTCTGTACGAAAGATTACTGATGCTGCATAGAGACAATAGGGAGCCAAAGTCTAGAAAGGTTACCAAGGTAACCTTAGAATTGGCTCATGCGATGCCACTTACCCACTTACATAGTAGATTCCCTACGTGTCTTTGTTGCCTCTAGGTTTAGATGTCATTTGTGTCTTGGTACCTTTGAGATAGATTGTTATCAGGTTTTCTTGGACTTGGATGTTGGTTATGATTTTTGGGATTGATAAATCTTTGGTACTTGAGACTATCTCTTCAGCATGGTGGGAGTGGGCCATTTAGGTTCCACAAGGTCAGGTGGTAGTGTTTCTTATACCATTTAGATCTAAAAACTGGATGTCGTCGTTGTTGGACTAACCACTAGCCTTCCCCTTTGGGATCCATGACATGCCTTAATCGCCTCCTGTGTTCTATAAGTCTAGTGGTTGTATCAAGCATTAACAAGTTGATATTTTGGTGCAATGATAACCCTAGCTTCTAACAAGTGGTATCAGAGCTTGGTCATAGGTTAGAATCTCCTTGGGTATCATTGAGGGGGGAATTTTTGGACTAATCACCAACCTTCCCCTTCGGGACTCATGACATGACTTAACTGCCTCATGTGTCCTATTAGTCTAGTGGTTGTATTGGGCATTAATAGGTTGATCTTTTGGTGCAACGACAACCCTAGCTTGTAATAGTTGCTTGATGTACTTGTACAGTTGTTCCTTTTATTATGATCTTGCATTTTTTATGGATGGTTATATTTTTTTATACTATACTTGATTATCATATTTCTTATGAGATGATGTATATTCTTTGAGCTTTTCATACCCCATGACTTGTATAGTGGATGATTATGCATTCTAGTAATGCCAAGTGGCATCTTATGTAATTATATATTATTTAATTGGATTCATACTTGTGGTTATTCCATGATGTGGATTTTGGTTGTGTTAGATTTAATAGATCAATAAACTTATACATGTGATTCAATGTCATGGAAACCTTAAGAGATGTAATCTATTTTGGATGGTTGTATGTATTTGAGTTATTACTTCCGCTATGTTAGCTGTTGAGGTTATTATTTTTTTAAAAATGTTTGGCAAACTGTCATGCCCAAAATACAAGGGGAAAAAACACAAGCAATTTAAAAAAAAAAAAATTAATCTAAGTCCACTAACTTTGATAAGTTTGTTTTAACAAGTTAAAGCATAGGTACATAGCAAGACATAACAGGTTCTCCTATCAATAACTTGACTTTCCATTTAGGTAAAAAAAAAATGATGTGTAGGAATAGATCGTTAATTTAAACTTGTGTTAAAAAATTGACTATTAAAAGTTAAAAGCAATTAATTTAAAGGTCCAAACATTAAAATGTCTTTAAATTGACTCATATGCTAATTAACAACTCACTCAAAAACATAATTTACAACTAATTTAAAACATATTAACATTAACTATTAAAACATTAATAAGCAAAATATTCATAACAATATAATTCAATTATTCTATTAATAATTTAAATAATTATAACTTTAATTATTCAAACATTTGAAATAAAAAGAACCCACTAAGTAAAATAATATCTAACATCCAATAACTCGAGTTGATTTTAAACTGACATAATAATGCCATCATTACTTTAAGGCTAAATAATAATTCAAATAATACAACTAACTATTACTTTAACATTATCTAATTTATACTAAATTTAATTTAAATAATTTCAAATTAAATCTAATTGATATCCTAAAACTAATTACTATAATCTTTATCTAATTTAACCAAACACTAACTACCTTTAACTAACAATAAAATAAATTTTAATATACTAACCATAATTCAAAACATACAAATTTAAATTACTAAAAATTTAAAAACTAACTAATATTTAAAAACTACAATTAAAAGTTACTAACCTATACACTTAAACTAAACTTAAACTAAATTAAAAACCAAACAAACAAAAAAAAACTAACTAAACTAACTAACCTACCTACCCCACGTACCCTATCCCCCCTATCCTCTTACCTCCCACCTTCCATGATGGCGCAAGGCCCTAAACCACTCCCCTTGGTACCTTGCGTACATTCTCCCCACGTGGCGTACTACCCAAGACCGTTGCTTTGAAAAAGGGACGTGAATGGGGTTAAGGATGATCCAACGACCCATTAAAGTTGCCCCCCCCATAAACACATACACCTCCTCCAATCAAAATGGAGTGTCAAATCAACATAGGGGTACGTTGGGTAGGGTCAGTCTTTGTTAAGTGCGCCATGGTCATATATGTCTGCGCCTAAGGGGAAAATAGTAATGTTAAAAAGTTTAGTGGTTGGGATTAATAGAATAGGATGGGATAGTTGTTTAATTTATGTATTTTCTTTTGTTTTGTTTATTATTTTTATTTTTGATATTAATTAATTCGGAGTAAAGGCTTTTTAAAAAAGAGAGGATAAAACAGGTATATTCTCTGTTATAAAAATGAATTAATTTTTTTCTCTCATACAAAAACTAGAGAGCATTTTGCTCTAGAGGTTTTTTTTTCCTCCAAGTCCATAATTTTTTTTCTGAGTCTATGACTTGGAGCTATGAACTAGTGAGGCCACAAACGGGGGACCTCATCCCCATTAGATTTGAACCTTGATGGCAAGGATAACAACTCAACAACTTAACCATCACAACATGCTACTATTGGCATGCAATTTATATTTTCAAAGACATGGGGAATTATTATTATTTTTTAAAGTGTTGAATTATCTAATGTACTTAATTAGCCAAGGATGATATATTATTTTCTTTCTAACGTTGATTATATTCATTGAGTGTAGATATTGTGTTTTAAACAATGACATAGGCTTATTCTGCTTCCTAAGAATTACAAAATAGAATGAAGTCCCAATCAAGCATCGAATTTTCTTTAACATACTTTGATCCTTAAATTGCATAATTATCTATCATCATTGTATCTAATTAATCCAAAACAAACGAATACAATTTTGAAGTATATAATGCCATAGCAAGGTAAACATCATCACATCTAATTTCAAGTAAACACATGCAAAACTGAAAAACTATAAGACTCATATGCAAGAATATTACTCAATTTTCTTTTTCTATTGAACCACTTGATTCAAAGGCTCTGCTAGGAAAGAACCAAGAAGAAAATCCGACATCACTGCCATTTCAACAATAAGTTTAAATATAACATTTTTACATAGGAATATTATCTTGAGGAGAAATCTCCAACATAATTTGAATTCTAATAATAATTCTAAATTTCCTTCTTGGCTCCATAATAGGGAAACCATTATGAAGTCTGCAACACATCAAGACAATCATGGAGAGAATAAAAATTGACCTAGAGACAACCAATCATAACATGAAGACAAAATCAAACATTGACTCCCATCTCAGTTTGCAAAAGATGTTTGATATTGAAACAAACTAAGGAGAAGGTGGATTTTTCTAATAGGAGACATCAGACACAACACCATAACAGGTGCCCTTTCGAGGCTAAAAAACTCAAAAACTTCTATTCTTCCATTCTTACATTCAAAAACTCAAAACGTGGTTTGTGTTGACGAGTAGGGGCCCATAACACCCTACCCTCTCCCTCTTCTCATCCTGAGAAGAGACTCTACACTGTCGAAGTCCAACTAAAGACCTCCTCCCATACATGGCCACTTTTGCCCTATCCAAAGGTGAGTAATGCCAATACAACCCATACAATCCTTTCAAAATTCAAAGCAAAATACAAAGGAAAAACATTTAAGAAAACCTATTTCAATCCATCCCAAACATACTCAACACACACATGAACATACATATGCAAACAAAATAACTTAAGCATGAAACAAAACATGAACAAAACGAGCTGAGGGATTCCTACCTTCAAAATTGAGTTATGGCAATTGAACAAATTTGAGATGAGCTTCCTTTCCTCTCCTTCTCCTTTAATCTTGAATTTCTCTCTAAAACTAGAGGTTGGGTGAACACTCAAACCCTCTCAAAATTGCCTCTAAATAAGATCTTAAACTCAACCACCTTCAAAATGCAATAGCTCCCCCACTTGCCTAAAAGTTCTAGAGTCTTCTAACTCAACTAGTCATAAGGCTAACCTCAAGGTGGAGTTAAAGTTATCCAACTCATGATGGAAACATTCAATTTTCACAATAAAGCAAAAATGAGGTTTTTGGGTGACCATAAAAGTCAACAAAAGGGGCTATGGGGGTGGAAAATGCTCCCAACCCATACCCATACTAAGAATTCATGATTTTTTGGCCTTTAGGACTAATTAGGAACCTATCAAAAGCTTGGAAAATTTAGGACTTTCTAACAACCTTTAAAAATGTAGATTACTCATTAATCCAGATTAGGGTAATTAATCTTGATTACTAACTGATTAGCAAAAAGGTAACTAACCTAATCCAACTTAGATCTTTAGGTTACTTGGTTAACCCTAATTATCATGTTGGAATGCATATACAATTCACGAGTGTCAAGTGACACTATAAAATCATTGTTACAAAAAATTAACATTTAAAGATTACAAAATGATACATTCATTCAATCCATGATACAAATAAAATACAAACAATGGGGTTTGCATCTTTTGTTAGACTCAACCCTGATTTCCACAATTGGTACATAGGGTTCAGTTCTATTTCTTCGTTAGATTTTTCGGTTAAAATATCATACACACTCATTGCACACATCAATAGCTCAAGAAAATCACATGCACAGAACTAAACCCTATGTACCAATTGTGGAAACTAAGTTTGTGCCTTTTGTTAGACTCAACCCTGGTTTCCACAATTGGTACATAAGGTTCAGTTCTATTTCTTCATTAAATTTTTCGGTTAAAATATCTTGCACACTCATTGCACACATCAATAGCTCAAGAAAATCACACACACACACACACACACACACACACACACACACACACACACACACACACACACACACACACACACACACACAAAACTTATCAAGATAAATCACATAACTCAAAACATAATCTTTCAATTAATTAACTATTTATCTCTAACATGCTCAAATACTTAACCACTAAATTTGCATAATCAAAGTGTTAATTTTGCATTCACTTTCTACACTACTTCATCAGTATACTTGTTCATAAAGCATTAAATAACATAATTAAACATTTGAAAGTAAAACATCACACAACATAAGATAACATAATAATGTTCACTATATCTGACAGTGTCTCAACATATCGAGTTATGAGTATCAAAATAATAATGTATCAAGTATGAAATGATGGGTCAGGGCGAGGCCTCACACAAACTTAGTGAACTTTAGGTTAATTTCTCTTGGGTTCCCTGGCGAGGTGTTACATTTGGTATCACAGCCCAAGTTTTTACATTGGGAGCTCTAGGTATATTGGAAGGCCAGTAGTTGACAACTAGTTAAACTTAAACGAAACTTGAACAACTATATGTATTTATTACAATCTGAAACTTTGAACTTCAAACTCAAATACTTGAAGAAAAAGGTGAACTCAAATAACTCTCGAGTTGGATTTCAAACATATTTTCTTATGTTTGTGCTTTATGGTGGTATACCTTTGTTGACTTGTGAGCATTGTTGTTGTTCTTACTTGGGTGTTGTAGGAGGATGGTGTCTGAAACAAGATCCACTATTTGGAGTCATAGTGTAGGCAGAGGTGGAGGTTGTGGGAGAGGTAGACATGATAGTTCTCCTTTGATTCATTAAGAGAGTCTTGTTTAGGAGGAAAATAGGGAGGAGAACCATATAGAAGAGCATGTTGACTCAAAAAAGGCTAGTTTGAGAAAGATGATGAGGATGATCTTAGAGTGCCTATCTCCTCTAAAGGATGTTGATCAAGGTGAATCACATCATGTTGGGAATGAAGAGAGGCAGAGATCTAAGAGTCCTCAAAGAGACCTTCATGGTGACAGATAGAGGTCAGCTAAGGCCACCCGACTAAAGGAGCTATAGAGGTCCAAGATCAAACCTTTCACTGGGGTTGGTACAGGATATGTGGCAGAGCAATGGTTAATTACTTTAGATAGATGTTTTGAGATGCAGGAATTTGACTCTAATGTCAAAGCGAAGTATGTCATCACCCACCTAGAGCTCTTTAGGGCTATGTGGTGGAACATTGAGGAAAAGAAGCTCTGTGTGAACATGAACGCTGTTACATGGGATTAATTCCTAAAGAACTTTTGTGAATGCTTCCTACTAGAGGAATGACACCAACAGAGGGCATATGAGTTCCATGACCTGATGTAGTATACTATAATCGTGGTAGTGTATGAGCAAAAATTCTATGAGATCATGCCTTATGCAAGGACCAATGACAATTCACTGTTGATGGTTCAACACTTCATTCGCTGTTTAAACAATTGTCTTATTGGGGGTGTAAAGGTTTTCCAAACTAAAACCCTCAAGGATGTGGTACATTGGGCTATCCTCATAGAGAAAAATGTCACCTTAGGACATGGTGGTTTTGTTGGAGCACCTACAACATCAAGTCTAAAAGATAATTAGGGAGTAGATAGTAGTAGGAAGCCTCCTTCTAGAGGCAATCAACAATAGCAACATGGAGGATCTTACCCTCCAACACAAAGTGGTAGTGGTGGTGGTTCACACTCTAGGGATTCTTAGTACTCTTAGTGCAATAAGTGTAAGCAGTATGACCAGCCATCACAGAGTACTCATTCTTTTGCTAGTGCGAGGAGTTTTTAGTAGTCTAGCACACCTAGAGTGCAGAGCAATTTTGATGGAGAATGTTTTTCATGTGGACAACGTAGGCATAAGTCATCCCATTGTCCTCAATGAAAATAACAGTTCTCGAATCAAAGACCTACAACTTTAGAACCCATGGTTAGAGATATGGGTAGATCTCAAAGGGTGTTTTCAGTGGAGTCTTATCCTCCTACAGGGGGAAAGGGTCCAATGGGACCCACACAGTGAGTGTTAGAGTTTTATCTTTCTTGTAGGTTTTTAGGAGTAAGCCTAAGTCTAGGGGGGTGGATGTAATGCCTACCCCTAGTTCACTTTTCATGTTATGTTGTTGAACTCTTTTAGGCCATTTTTATGGTTATGTTTAATAATCATGGTACTTGGTAACCCAATTTGATTTAGATTTTATTTCACACTCAATTGATATATTTGATGAGCTACTTGATACTCATTTATTTCATGGGTATATGATTACTCTTTTGATAATGGTAAATGTATGTTTATATAGCGATTTTAGTTATTTCATGATGATAGTTAGATGCATGATTTTATGTAGTTTTTATGGATACTGACCTCATACTCGCACTTGTACATTTTACTTTATGTATGATGTTTCTAACGTGGTTAAGGGAGGGAGTCATAGTCACCTGCTAGTTGGGATCTACATGATGCACCACTCTTTACCATTGCTTGTTTAGTTTATATTATATGTGCACATACTTGCTTAAATTTTATTTAGATTACATGTACCAGGCATCAACTTCCCTGAATTGCCAGGATGAGCATGCCCTATCGCAGTATCTCAATGGTAAAAGAGGGGAGATAATTCTTGAGTCTAAAATCTAACCCTAAGCCAATTGTCCTAGTAAGTAGGACAAGGTATCTAAGTTATTCACGCTTCTAAATTCATCAAGTGACGTGAACTCAAGATTTTGACTCCTGAGTTTGATTTAGTACTCTATCCTTTATTATGGGTTTTCTTATTTAGTTTTGTGAGTCTATTGTGATTTTCAGTAACAATTAAATCAAATTAAAAGAGTAATAAATGATTTAATTTAATGAAAACTTTATAAAGAAAAATCAAATTTTAATTATTTAATTGAATGAGAAATTATTTAAATAAAAGAATTAAATTTAAAAGATTTAATTAAAGTTCTAATTTTGGCATAATTATATTTATTTGATTTAATAATAATTTATTTAGGAGTTTTATTTTTATAATAAGCTCTAAATATTATTATTAGTTAAATTAATAAATATTTTATTAAAGACATCTTCTGATTTAATAAAAGAGAGAGAGAAAATTAATTTAATAAGAGTTTTAAATTAAAATGCAAAAAATTTGCACATGAAATTAATATAAAATAAAATAATTAAGAAAAAGGTTTCGCGTGATTACTAAATCGATACCCTAATTGGAGAAGGCTATTTATCAAGAAATCAAAGCTCATTTCTCTACACACAGGTTTAGAGGAGCAAATTTTGAGAAAAAAAGGTTTTTTTTTTTTAGGAAACAAGAAATTTTGACAATCCCTGAGTGTTCTTATGGTTAGCATCAAATCAAGGTAAGATTGTTGTTTGAATTTATCACAGTAATTTCTCTTTGTAATTCTCTCTCTCTGCTTTGTGCCTGTGTGAGAATATTGTTTAGAAATGGATTTGTTTGTTTGAAACCCTCATTTGAATAATTATTGTCTTCATTGTTGAATTGTCTGTGTCAGAAATCATGTTATTCGTAAATTGGAGCAACTTAGAAAATTGTGACTCAGGATAGGATTTGGAAAGAAAACCAAATTCAATTTATTATTTTAAACTATTTTAATATTGTTGTCCTATCAGTTCTACAATGGAAATACATTTTAAAAAAAGCATATTTACCACAGTAATTTTCTAATTACTGTAGTAATTGTAATTTAATATGAAGCGATTTTGTCTATTGGGTAGGGGTCTTGTATTTTATTTATTTAAAAAATAAAATTAAAATTTATTTACTTGGGAACAGAGGCAACCACTTCCCCCTTCCCCCCTTGCTGCTCACACAGCTTGGTTGCAAAGGTAGCCAAGACTGTCGTTTGTAGCCAAAGTTGCCACGACAACCGAGGCTGCCGTAGGTAGTTTGCTGCTACTATAGCCGGCCTATGAGCCTCAAAATAAATATTTTTTAAAATTCTTTTTTATTAGTTTATTTGTTTTAAATAAATTAAATTTTATTATATAGTTTTTAAAATATATTTAATACTAATAATAGTATTTTTAGTAATTAATAATAATAATAAATTAATTAATATAGTTTTATTAATAATTTAATAGTTATTATTATAATAATGTAATTATTATGATTTAATAATAGTTTATTTAAAAGTTTTGGTTATATAGTTATTACCAAATTTTAAATTGAAATTGGCAAGTTTAAATAAAGTTCAGAGTTGTTAAATGGTAATTCATCTTTATATAAAAATATGGGGTTTTATATTTAAATGACTTTTAATGGATTGTTTAATCTTTTGAGATTCTTATGAACTCAGAAACCTTAGTAAATCTGACAAGTAGAAAAATGAGAAAACTAGAACCCTGTTTGTAATAAAAAACCTTATCAACTGTAATGCTTGAGAAATGAAAATGAAAACTTGAAAACCAATATTGAAAATTGAACTTTTATGTTTTCAAAGCCTAAAAAATTATTAAAAAAACTACATTTGTTATATATTTAATGTAAGGTATGATTTATTGGTGTTGGTTTTGGGTTTTGATTTAGTACATTGACCAGTCTGGATGTCTACCAAAGGCTTGGGGGTTTTGTTCTATGAGGATGTTATGTATATGATCTTTTATACCCAACCATGGTGATGTGTCATGTGTTTCTATGATGAGTTTTGATCAGTGCTTGTTAGTGTTTTCCAGTTGCTTGTATAGAACTGAGGTGATTATTACGACTTTCTTGTTGCAACCTTTGAGTTTTTGATCGGTCATCTTCTAGTGCTTTCTAGTTGCTTGTAAAGGACTAAGGTGAATACTGTATTTTATCTATAGGTGCTTCCTAGTTGCTTCTAAAGGACTCATGTGAAAAAAAATTGTGATTTTATGAGTTGTTCTTTTGGTTAGGTAATCTATGTGTATGTTGGGAAGTGGCTTGCAATGGAGGTCAAAGCCCTAAAGAGGTTTCCGAGGTAACCCATTGTAAGTTGTTTTAATAAGTGATAAAATTTCACTAAATGAGTGTAAAATGAATTAATAAGAATTAGTGTTTTTCCTCTCCCATGCCTTGAGTGCTAGTTCAAGCTAGGATGGGAGTAGAAAAGATGCTTAGTTGCAACCTTGCTTCTTTACTATGCCTTGTTTGTACGAAAGGGTACTAATGCCACATAGAGACACTAGAGAGCTCAAGTCCAGAGAGGTTGCTAGGGTAACCTTAGAGTTGGCTCATGCAATGACACTTTCCCACTTACATAGTAGATTCCCTACATTTCTTTGTTGTCTCTAGGTTTAGATGTCATTTGTGTCTTGGTACCTTTGAGATAGATTGCTACCAAGTTTTCATGGACCTAGATGTTGGTTATGATTTTTGGGATTGATATCTATTTGGGACTTGAGACTATCTCCTCAACATGATGGGAGTGGCCCATTTAGATTCCACAAGGTTGGGTGGTAGTGTTTCTTATACCATTGAGATCCGATGCCAGATATACTTGTGCAGTTGTTCCTTTCATTCAGATCTTGTGTTTTTGATGGATGGTTATATTCTATTATACTATACTTGATTATCATAGATCTTATGAGATGATGTATTTATTTATGATATATATTCTTTGAGCTTTTCATACCCTGTGACTTGTACAATGGATGATTATGCATTTTAGTTATGCCAAGTGGCATCTTATGTAATTGTATATTATTTAATTGGATTCATATTTGTTGTTATTCCTTGATGTGGATTTTGGTTATGTGTGAGATTTAATATTAATAAACTTATACATGTGATTCAACATCATGGAACCCTTTAGAGATGTAATCTATTTTGAATGGTTGTATGTATGTGAGTTATTGCTTCTATGTTATCTATTGATGTTATTATCTTTCAAAATTTTTTTTTGACAAACTTAGTGAAACTTTAGGTTAATTTCTTTTGAGTTCCCTGGCAGGGCTTTACATAAAGTTTTTAGGAATGATTTTGTCGTGCAAGTAGGAGAAAATGGTAGAGTAGTGGGAGGAATTCTAATTGACAATAGTACAAATTACTTGGTCATCAAGAAAGTCATAAGTGGGATGGTGTAGTTCTTCCACCAAGAACTCAAAGTGAGAGTCATGTTCTTATAGTTGCAAGATAGATGCCAAGGTTGCCATAGCACCAACAACCTTATTGTCTAAAATGTGAAGTAATTCCTCAAGGTATCAACCAATTTCTTGTACGGTACTGACTTGTCATCATTAGTTTGGTATTCATTGTTCACTTTATTAATGACAAGTTGAGAATCTCCATAGATATGTAGTTATGTGATCCTTCATTCCAAAGTTAGTTTAATTCCATTAAGCTAAGCTTCATATTCAACTATATTATTTGTGCATGGAAATAACAATTTGTAAGATTTTGGAATGGTGTAGCCATGAGGTGTGACAAATATAATTCCAACATCAACACCATTTTAAGTATATGACCCATCAAAGAACATTTTCTAGGTTTTGTCAGTAATATACATGATAGATGTATCTAGGAAGTTGATATGCATAGGAGCACTATCTATGATGGGGAACTCAACCAATTGATCAACAATAACTTGTCCTTTAATGGCCTTACATTTGACATATTGAATGCCAAATTCAAAAAGAATCGTCATCCATTTTGCTAGTTTGCCCATAAGCGTAGCCTTACTCAAGAGACACTGCAAAGGGTCAATTTTGGTGACCAGTTGTGTGGTATGAGTGAGCATGTGGTTGTGAAGTTTTTGTGATGCAAACACTACAATGAGGCAAGCTTTATCAATGTTGTTATAGTTATGCTCATAAGTGAACAATGTGTGATTGATGTAGTATATGACCCTTCCTTTCCCATTTTCATCATGTTGTACTAACAAAGCTCCTAGGGAATTTGCAGTAGCTGAAATATATAGAATCAATGGTTTCCCTTAAATTGGAGGCATGAGAATAGGTAGCTTTGATAGATACTCTTTGATTTGAACCAAGCTTTTCTCACATTCTTCATTCCATATGCATGTTGATCCTTTGTGTAGATTTTTGTTAAACGGTTGTGATCTATTAGCTAACTAAGAGATGAACCTCCTAATAGATTGAAGGCATCCTTGCAGACTGCTTAGTTGACTTATATTCCAAGGAGGTGACATCTCCATAATTGCTTGCACCTTTTCTAGATCAACTTATATGCCCTTACCTAAGATCATGTACCCTAACAGTTTTCCAAATGTGACACCAAAAATACATTTTTAATGATTAAACCTAAGTTGAAACTATTCCATGTGGTCTAGTATCAAACTAAGGTCAGACAAGTGAGTGCTTCTTTGTTTATATTTGGCTAATGTATCATCAAAATCTTCCATATTTTTATGCATCATATCATGATATATTATGGTCATAGCCCTTTGGTATTTAGCTCTTGCATTCTTGAAACCAAAATGCATGATGTTACAACAAAAGGTTCCTCATGAACATGTAAAAGCTATTTTATCCTAATCCTTAGGAGCTATTTTTTTCTGATTATAGCTTGAAAACCCATCCATGAGGGAATACATTTCGTAGCCTGCAATCATGTCTACTATCATGTATATGTTTGGTAGCAGAAAATCATCCTTTGGCCATGTTTTGTTTAAGTAACTAAAATCAATGTAGACACAAATGGATTAAATAGGGACAATATTTGAGATCCATTCAACAAAATCAATAGCTTTGATGAATTTTGCACTCAAGGGTTTTTCTAACTTAGCTTTCACAAGTCAAGCCACATGTGGATGCATCTTTCTCAACTTTTGTTTGACAAGTTTCACGCTAGGTGCTATGGAAAGATGATGCATAATAAGCTCTGTATCTAAGCCAGGCACGTCATCATAAGTCCATGAAAAATTGATCTTCTTTTCGTAAAAAAACCAAGTGAACTATTCTTTTTCCTCTACTAATAAGGATCCTACATGTATGATTTTGGGAGATTATGTGGTACCAAGATTGATTGGTTGTGTCAGTTCTAGAAAAATCGATGATCTATCCTAGAAGTAGCTTGGAAGACTACCCAATACCTCATCTTCAAGTACTTCATCTTTATTTTTACTTGTTTTTTTCGCTTCATACACTACCACAAGGTGGTTTTCATCATCTGAATGCTTATTTTTTATTTTTCTCTTTAATTCATGACTGAGGTATTTGATTTCTGTTTCGGTCATATTGATTATTGGTTTTCTAGTGGAAGAAACCATAGGTTCAATGGCATTGAGATAACATGCAATCTCATAATCATTTTGGAATGAGGGTAGTTCTAGTCTTTGATTTTGAACTTACCAATCTATGAGATTTAGGTGCATGAGCGAAAGTGAGGTGGAAGTGTCAAGGTTGGTGACATGAGAAGAGTCATCTTTGGTGATGAGAGAGTTATGGAGAAGGCTCCAAAGGAATCCAAACCAAGATGAGACCTAGAGGAATCAACATGGTTTACTAAAGAAAGTTGTGAATCCAACTCATCTGACCCTACGCAAGACTCATCAACTGCATTCAATTGGGTAACATAGGCATGTATCACATCAACACCTAATTCACATGAAGCATCAAAAATGGACTCCCACTCATATTCCTTAGAGTTAGTACTTTGATCATGAGCTACTAATTGAGCTATTTTTCTTCTAATCCTATGTGTTAGGATCTTCATCATTTAACTCATCAAATTATGGTTCCCTCGATGTGGACGCTTCAACAATATTATCAGACAATAACATATCTTCTCCCCAAAGAAGAGAGGTAGAAGGTGTGAAGTCTTCTTCATGCGTCAAAGTAGTAGCATCATGTGATCATCTTCAGACTCACTATTAGTAGGGGCTTCTCTATCAAACCATGGCAAGTCATTTTCAATCCTACACCCTAAGCCTATAGTATCTTTTTTTTTTCATCCTTTAGCATGGCTTAGGGATTCAACAAGAGCATTTTGTTGTCATTCAAAGGTCCTTGACCTCGATAACCTATTTTTGTCAAAATTTTATAACCCTTTCCACATTTCTTAGGAGAAAAGGGTGTAGTTAAAATGACCTCATTATTATCCTCTTCCTCTTTGTAAATCCAATCCCTAATAGCTTGATCTTCCTTTTCATCTTTGTTAGAGTTTTAGGTGACTCTACAGCACCCTTAGGATCAAATCAAAGACCAAGATAACTTCCACAAGCGATTGGCAAGACAATTGCATGAAGATGCAAGAATGCTATTATTGATAATGAACTTGATTGATATCCAATGGATTGATTTGAAATGTACATAATAGTCCTCCTTATATAGGAGAGGCGATAAGAGACAATGATAAGGAGAAGATATGCTATCACCCACACAAGGTGGAATCACATGTTCACAAAAGGTGGATCATCCTCCATTGTGCAATGAAGTATGTGCAATGATGAGGATGATAATGTGATAAGCACACTAAAGGTGGAATGAGATAACAACTATGACCACCTAGAGTGGAATTATCCTACACCATGTGTTTAATTGAGGTGCAAACTCCCAAGTGTCTCAATCACAAACTACTATGCAATGCATTATCCTAAGTAAGCTTAAGTAAGTGTAATTAGTGAATATTTAATTTCCCCAACAGCCCCCCTTAAGTGCAACTTAGGGGAATGCACTTAAACTCACAATTCAAGATGGGTCCTAGCTACTAGGCCATTTTAGGTAACCATGTACAATATGCAATGCAATACATGAAATGAAATCTCTCATAAAGTGGAGAAAGAGAGAAAACCTCATGGGAAAAACCCTCCTCCAAAAAGAGAGATGAAAACAAGATGCATTGATGGATGAAGTACTCAAGACCCCCTAAAAATTGCATACATCATGTATATACAAAGAATGATCCCCCATAGGAAGGAAATAAGGGGACATGATATCCCCCCCCCTCAATAATGAAGAAGCTCCAATGTAGATGAAGAGTACCTGCAAGAAAAATATAATCCAATGCCTACAAGAAACATGTCTCCCCTTAGGAAGAGATAAATACATCAAATGATGAAGAAGCCACTCCATGTAAAAAGTGAGGAATGAGGAAGAAGCTCTCCATGTATGCATCTCTAAAGATTGAATAGGTGTCTCCAAGCTCAAAGATTCTGTCACATCATCAAGCTAACCTATGAGATGTGAAAAATCAAGACAACATGAAGAGTTGGGAAATCTAATCTCTAAAGAAGGTGAAGAAGTATCTCGAAGAGAAAATCCCTCAGATGTATTAACCAAATCTGCATTATGAGACTCATCTAAAAGAGCATCCAGGAATTCATCCCACACTGCAAGATTAGAAGCATAAAGATCATCCTTCTAAATAGTAGAGCTCATGTCTAAAGAAGCATGAGGTGGAGGAGTAGGAAGTTCAACACTTGTCTCAAGAACAAAATGATTCAAGTGTCCAATGTTATACTTACATGAATTATTCACCCTTGATAAAGGGTTAGGTACATCATGAATATCATCATCATTATCAAAAAAATATGCAAAAGAATACAAGCGTGATGTATGATCAACAACTCTCATAGCTATGACATCTCTAGTCTCCATGTCCCTAATATAGACATAATTAGGAGTGAAGTCAACAATTTTTACCTTGTACCCCATGAGTAATTTGGTAAATGGAAAGGATATTAGTGGTCAAGGATGGTACACAAAGAACATCATTAAATGTACCCTCTCCCATAGGAATAGAACCTTTCCCACAAACCTTCATGTATATATTATTACCCATCAATATAGGTGGAGAAGTACAAGGCTCAATAGAAGAAAACATATCCATAGAAGATTCCATGTGATGTGATGCACCTGAATCAAGAAGCCATTTACCTCACTCAAGATGTGTGGAAGCAATGAGTGCTTTTCCTTTGCCTCTAGATGATGATGTAGATGTAGTAGCTGCCTGATATTGAGAAGAAGGAGAAGACACTAATGAGGGCAACTGGATATTATTCTTTTGAAGAATGTAAGTAAGCTCATCAATCTTCTTATGGAAATATTTATGCTTATCATGTCCTAACTTTTTGCAATAAGCACATTTATCTCTCTTTCTTTTAGATGATTCCTCTCTTGAAGAGGACTTAGATTAAATATTATGTTGTGAAGGAGAGTCATCACCTTTGTCATCTTGCTTAGGATCCTTGTGTCATTTGTTTCCCTTTCCTTTAGGAGCTTTGGGAGAGAAGTTATTTGCAACCAATGCTTGATGCTTTAAAGGCTTCAATTGACCCATGTGTGCTAACTTTGGTTGTTCCCTTATGAGATGACCTGAAAATTCATCAGGAGAAGGCATTTTATATGCACTACCAAGAGCATCCATAGTAGCATAGAATGTGGAAACAAAGATTGAATATTCAAGACCTAGCCTGGAAAGGATAGATAATATCAATTGCTCATCATCTTTAGTAATGCCACAATTAGAAAGCTCCAATCTAATGGAATTAAACTTAGATAAGAAGTCTTGAATATTTTTAAAATCACATGGACTTAGATCTATAAGCTCATTCTCCAATTTGAATTTTCTTATTCTATCAGGTTTACCAAAGATTCCTTCCAATGTTGTCCAGGCATCATGAGGATGTGTGCAGGATGTAATATGATATAGAAAATCATTGGAGATGGTAGATCTAAGAGAGCCAAGTGTTTTATCCCTTATATCAAACCATTTCCTTCTTTATGCAACACTTGTAGCTAGTTCTAGATCCTGTCCAAGAATCATTCTAAGAAATCCAACACTTGTAGCCAGTTCTAGATCTTGTCCAAGAATCATTCTAAGAAATCCAATACTCATCCACTAATTAGAAACTACTTGTTTCTATTCATGATAGTTATATGGAGTGAGTAATGGAACTTTTGAAAAATCCATAATGAACCAAAGAATGACTGAAATCAACTGATAACTCCAAATTATTGATTCAATTAAGAAAATTGAAATTTGAGTATTCACCAAGTGCAAATATAGCTAAAAAGATCTATTTCTAAAAGTGATATGTCTACTCCAAATCACTAAAATCTAATTACAAATATGGAAAGTAGAGGAAAAATCATGCACTTTCAAAAAAAATTTGCACCTAAAAATGTTACTAGATGTGCCTAAACAAAGCCTTGAAAGTTGCAAAAAATGGGATTTGCAATTTTCAGAAAAATTCAAAGACAGAGATCCAAAATCACCTACACCACTGTGTAGATTGTGAAATTCTAGCCCAAAAAAAAAAAATTGCTTGGAAAAAGGAGTTCATATGAGGGAGACATTGGTATTTGAAAATCACCTCTGAAAATAATTTTTTCTAAATCACCGCCACCACACGTTCAAAAATCAAATGGCTGTAGATTTGGCCTCAGATGTCCAATTTGGCTGAAACAAAATTCAATTTAGGGGTTTTTGGACCTCCTCTATATGATGCCAATCTCTGATTTGCACCAGCAAGTTCCAATTTTCACCTACAATAGAAGGTCTCAAAATAGGACTCCCAAAATCTCCTCCAAATTGTGGTGTCCAAATTGCCAAATGCTGCACAAACAATGAGTCAAGCCAAGATTGAACTTCTTGAGAAGAAGTCTTCACACCATGAGAGCTTTGATACCATGTTATAGGTTAGGTGACTCTACAACACCCCTAGGATCAAATGAAAGACCAAGATAACTTCCACAAGAGATTAGCAAGATAATTGCATGAAGATGCAAGAATGCTATTATTGATAATGGACTTGATTGAAATCCAATGGATTTATTCAAAATGTACATAATAGGCCTCCTTATATAGGAGAGGCGATAAGAGATAATGATAAGGAGAAGATATGCTATCACCCACACAAAGTGGAATCACATGTCCACCAAAGGTAGATCATCCTCCATTGTGCAATGAAGTATGTGTGATGATGAGGATGATAATGTGATAAGTACATTAAAGGTGGAATGAGATAAAAAACTATGACAACCTAAGTGGAATTCTCCTATACCATGTGTTTAATTGAGGTGCAAACTCCCAAGTGTCTCAATCACAAACTACTATGCAATGCATTATCCTAAGTAAGCTTAAGTAAGTGTAATTAGTGAATATTTAACTACACCAACAAAATTGATCTTCCTTTTCAGCTTCTAAAGAAATTAAGGATTAAACAAAAGTGCAAAAAATAGTCATGGAAAAAGTCGAAGGTTTCATTTTCTTAGAGGGTTTTGCATAAGATCATGAAGAAATAGGCAACATTGCAATAGAGTCTAAAGTATACTCCCCCATCCCAATACTCATCATTTTAGTACGAGATGGTCTAATGTCACTAGAGGGTGAATTGTGTGGTATTAGTGACTTTGCAACCATAAGCATGTTGATGGACATAGAATTACCTCCTGGGATTATTATTTCTACACCATTGAATCCATGGTCAATCCAATAAAAGATTGTATGCAAGTGGGACATCTAGTACTTGAAAGACCAAATCCTTTTCAGCAAGACCCACACAGACATAGAGGAAATTATACCTTTGGAAGATCATTCAACCTTGTTATATGCTTTGATAGTGATCTTCTTTCTAGGGTCAATTGTAAATTTCACATTTTGAGTTGTTGAATTACGCTAAAGGAAATAACGTTTAACCCAACACCATTGTCTATTGGGACTCTTCGAACTCAAGTGTGATAGATCTATGATTCAATACGAAGAGAAATATTATGGGGATGACTAAGAGGTTTGTCATCTTCTTCAGAAAATGTAAGATAATGAGGTGAAGAGATATGGTTAACCATAGCTTGAAATCATCAATGTCAATATCTTGTGGGACATTAGTAGTACACAAAACCTTCTCTAGGATCTCCTTGTTTAGAGAAGACAATTCTAGCAATTAAAAAATAGATATTTGTGTGGGGGTTCACTTCAATTGAATTACAAGGTCATAACTAGATATGGTAGGTGGAGCTACCTGTTTGGAAGATGAGGCATTCTTGGGATCATTTGCCACTTTGAGGACAACCTTAGATTGCCCCCTAGTGAAATCGTTTAAGGTCTCACCATGTGAAAAGGAGGAATCTGCCACCCTAAGGGACATCCTAGGCCTAGTGTCTCTATAGTTTTGCTGAGAGTTGTGTGTTCTAAGAAACCCCTAAGGCTTCTCATCATCATTATCATAATTAGGTTCCTCATCAAAATTGGGGCCCATCATGTAGATGCTTCCACTTATGGGCTCAATTATGTTAATCACATTGTTTGTGTTGGTATAGGAATAGATAACCTTGGTTTCATTACCTTTTTGTTGGATTTGGAGGTTTCTCCTTTTTCATATTCGCACAATGGTTGCTTGAAAACTTTGTGATTAGAGTTTTTGACTAAGCCATATGTGACAAATTTTTCTTGATCAATGAGATATTGGATGGTATCCTTAAGTTTGAAGCAATTATTTGTATTATGACCCTTGATCTTATGATAATTGTAGTATTGATTATCTCTCCACCAATCAAGTTTGACGGGTGGGTCATAAGGATAGGAATTGTCGAGAAATGCAATGAGGTTGTTGGCAAGCAAAGTTTTCAAGACTAGTTCATATGAGTCAACCATCAGTGTGTAAGTGTGTATTGGTTTAGAGGACCTCTTAGGTTTGTCAAAATATTGTGGTTTTGAAGTCTCTTGTTTTTTTTGTAGTATATACGACATTGGATAAGTTAAAGGTTGATTCTTTAGTCTTAGGAGCATGTACAACTCTGTCATTGACTACACATTTGTTTTTTTCCAAGGTTTATCTTTGTCTTTCCCATTTCCATTACCATTTTTGTCTTTATTGAGAACAATATCACCCTTTTTGATAACAACATCCTCAATGCAATAAGCACTTTCAACCATGTCATTGAATGAGGTGAATAGTTGTTTCGTAAGATCATAGTATAACTCGGGCACAAGTATGTTGACAAAGATGTCAATTTTCTCAATTTCAGGTATTTGTTGAGGAAACCCAGAGTGCAATGATCTTCAACATTGTAGATATGTATCAAATGGTTCCCCATGTTTTTGTTTTATATTGCACAAATCCAACATAGTAATGGGATGTTGTATGTTTTAGGAGTATTGTTGGATGACTCATTGTGCAAGTACGTAAAACATCTTAAGGAGGGGTGATAATTTGGTGAACCACTCCATAGCTTGTCCCCTCAAGCTTCTAGGAAACAAACTCATGAGATATGTATCCTCATGCATAAAGTCCATGCTAAGATCATAGAAGTGACATACATGGTCGTGTGGATCACCATTTCCATCATATTTATCATACTTGGAAACCTCAATATCCCTAGGAAATGGTACCATGGAGAGACTTCTATCAAATGGGAGAGCATATATAGATTCCACAAAAGAAATTTTGGGTTTCTCTTTTTCCATTTGTAATTGTGTAAGTTGGCTTCTTAACTCTTGCATCTCTTTTCTTAGGATCTTAACCTCAGTTGGTTCTCTTTCTTATATGGTCCTTTGAACATCATAGTCATGAGGGAATTTCCATCCCCTAGAGGTCATGTATTGGAAGTATTGGTCCCCATTTTGTTCTAAGGCCTTTAGCATGATTTTTTTGAGGAGTTCATCTTGTTGAAATCTCACAAGGTACTCACTAGTAACTTCATTATCCACCTCACTCTCATGATGTGATTATGAGGGTCTAGGTGGCAAGGGATATTTTTTTGCGTGTGTCCTTGGAGATCTAGGTGGTGTGTTGTTCCCATTTTTGCCACAGAATGGGTTGCTATAGTTGCCATGAGTGTGTTAGTTTTCAAAATCATGCATGTGAGTACTAGTTTCAACATGTGTATGAGACATCTCTCTAGTGGCTATGCGCCTAGCTTCTTCTAGTATCTCCCTACCTAAATGAGCTTGTTCTTCTCTATGTGCAAAAATATCCTCTAGGTGGTGATTCATCTCTTTAGGATTTATGGCGAGTGAAATGTTGTATGCAGCCCTAGGGGTGTCAAAGAGGGTATCAAAAAGATTGGCAAAGTGATATAGTGGGTTATGCTAAGTTGTAGTGTTAGCCTCTTCCTGTGTATCAAGGATAGGTTCTTCTTCATAGGTTTACTTATGAGGATGTCTAGTTGGAATTGTAGATTGTGTAAAGGTAAATTAGGGATGAATTCCTTGATCGACTTGGAGCCTAGTCACAACCAACATGTAAGTATTAGTCTCTAGCATAGCAAGAAAAACTAGAGCCTTTTAGGTAAACTTCTATAATCACAATGATGACTTGTCAAAAGATAGAATTGACCAAGGGGCTTGTCAAGAATGCTCAAGTATTTACAATACTAATGATTCCAACTGAGAATTGAGTAAGAAGCTCAACATCAAGTAGCCAAGAAATAAGGTAACCAATTTTTTGACAAGTGAACAAAACAGATGTTAAGTTCATACTCAACTAACTAAACCCATATTTTTAGCTTTAGACCATACCAAACATGAAGATTTCAGACTAGACTATGGTAAGACTAGGAAAAAATACCCCTTATTCAACTAAAACAAAATCTAGACTCAATTATGAAAGAAACAAGAACCAGACAATATTTCATAGCACAAAAAGTGATATAAAGTTCAATAAATATTATTGTGTGATATTTCATACAAGACTCATGCAATACTTTTTTTTAAGATGATACTTCTTGATAGGGTGTATGATAAAATTTATCATAGGCATGCAATAGAGTTTGTGAAGAAGTGTGATACTTTTGTAGATGTGAAGTATCACATGATATTTCTTAGATAGACATGCTATAAAGGGCCAATAATCTATATAATATGTGACTTGTGGCCTAAGATATCTATGTTTCAGTTTGATTTATTGAGTGTTTCATGCCAGAATATAGTCGTGATAGAATATAACTTCAATTTGTAGTAGTAAATACAATGGTTTAAGAACAATTGTGGATATTAACATGTCTTCAAACAATTAAACAAGGGACAAAGCAACCCTTCCAACACAAGCACTTGTGATATAAAAAATAAAACCCTATCAACACTAACGTCATGTGTATGTCCAAATTATTTCTATGGGTCTATCTCATTTGAAAACACATATCAAGAAAAACTACCTAAAGGTCACAATTCATTACTCAACAACATGACCCAAGCTTGATGTCCCCTCACCTCACACAACGTGTTTGCCACAATAGATGTTGGCTTTGTCATGGAGGTTCCATTGGCACAACCAAAGGGACACAAATGGTGAGTGTAATATCTTGGGGTGATCTGGGTAGTCCATTAGGATCAATCCTTGCACCAAGATGTTGAGTGGATAATAAGGGTAGCTTCTAATCCTAAGGTTTTAGAAAGGGTCCCATTTGCAACACTCCTCTTGCACCTCTAAATAGGACACCTTACCTTGCAGTAGGTAACAGACCTTACGGCCACAAGAATATCTTAAGCATTCTTGCTTGGTATTTTCCTTATGGTCCTAATCCTACAAGTACTTCTACTAAAAAAGGACAAGTGCCATGCCCCACAAGGCTTTGGCCATTGTCAAGGGGATTGTGATTATAGTGAGTTGGGTTAGCTGGGTTGTGCTTCCCACTTTGGGTTGACCCTACTGGTATCTTTCCACCAATAATAGGCCCTCTAAGGGTAATATCTCACTAGGAGATAGAAACAAAATGGATCCACACCTAGAGGTCAAGAGCTATGATTCACCACAAGGGTGAAGATCATACTCTCCTATTCCAAATGCTTCTCCCAAACACACCAAGAAGGTTAATTAAGACTACTAAAAAGTGGAATATGCCACTCACTTTTGAGATTCAATGAATGGTGAAGATTTATGATTCACCATAAGGGTGAAGAGCATACTCTCTTACCAATAAAGAGACCTACTCTTAAGTATTACTGCCTATGAAAATAAAGCAACTAGTATATGTTGCACATGAAAATGAACTAAAAGCAAGTACACTTGGTTTGTTTGTTTTTTCTTTTGTTGGGCAGCCCTACAAAATGTTAGTCGCCCATTTTAGCAATTGGTCTTTGACATGCATTCTTTTAGTAAACAATTTTGTAAGCAACCTAGACAACCCTACAAAACCAATGAGTTAGTATAACAAAAAAGGGTTAGCCAAAATCTATAAGAAACCTAGAAACCTACAAGACACTGGCCAGATAACAAATAACATAGAAAACCTAAAAAAGATATGTTGCAAGGACCCAAATGCCAATAAAAATTGAAATGGTCCTTTTCCCTGAACCAAGTGATAATTTTTACTACACAAATATCATGTGATACTTCATTGTATCGGTGGGCAATATTTTAGACCCGTGTGATACTTTATACTAAGGAGGAGGATAAAACTATTAACTATAGTGTGACAAAATCTTACACTGTGTGCGATACTTTTAATTGGTAAAGTATCACACCAGTATAGAACAAAGTATTGTATGATATTGAAAAAACATCGCATGATAATTTTGTCAACAAAAAAGAAAAATAACCAAAAATAAAAAATGTAGAGTGACAAAAATGTGAAAAGAGAGGCAAAATAGAGTTGTTCTGCCCCATGGTGGATGCCAAAATGTACACACTAGAATGTGCACTTCTCTACATCCTTCTATTTGAGAGGTCTTATGGATTGAGAGTCCCAAATGATGACCTAGAGCTCCCTAGTCATGGAGTGAAAAGGGATGCAAAATGGGAATAAAGAACTCTTAGCTAAGCCTAAGAGATGCAACCCCTTGCAAGCACATCATGAAATGGGAGATTCAAAGGTAAGATCAAGAGTTCTATTCTTAAATAACTACCATAGAATGCTATGCAAATACAAGGAAAGCTATGAAAATGTAACTAAACTAGTATGAAATGTAAAGAATGCAAGTTAAGCTAGCAATATGAAAATTTTACAAAATTCCTAATTAAGCTAAGTGTGTTATTCTAATGCACAAGGAAATCTATGGTAATGCTATACGAAACTAGCTATAATACTATGCAAGAAATGAGTGTCAAGTCACATAGTCTTTAAGAGTGCTAAGAGTACGTATAGAAAAACTTGCAACATAACACTAATGCGAGAAGATTGATCCTTAGATGAGGAGAGAGCTCTCCATTTTAAAGAAGTATGGATAGTGGAACTCATTAGACAAGAAGATCTAATCAAGGGTGGAGGGTTGACTTTTGCATGATCCATGTGCAAGATCATTTCCACCAATAAGAAAGAGTCAACGTTTGCATCTCCATGCGAGACAAAAGTCTTTTATTTTATTTCTAAATTAGGAAAGATGATTTTTGTGTAAAAATTAGGTCTCTTTATTTAATTAAAGGGGGACATGTTCCTTTTAATTAAATATGAACTTTAGGATATATTGGAAAAACTATAGGATAAAGTAAATAAATAGATTGTTTAAAGATTTGTTCTAAACAAATGATTTAATAATTTAGCAAAAATGTTGAGAAGGGGGATAATGGTCTAGATGACCATTTTTGGGTCATTACAATAAGTTCTTTGAAGATGTTTGTAGTTCAGTATTTGCTCGATCCAGGGCAGGGTACCCAGTCACTTAATGAAAAATTGCCTTGGTTACCTTGACTAGCCTATTCTCCAGCCACAACTTCATGTTATGCACCCTTATCAAAATGATTTTTATCTCTTCAACCTTAAATACCTTGGGAAAAGATAGGGCATGGGTAAGCCCTTTCTCGATAACTACTTTGTTCTTTGCTTTCAAGACTCCATTCTTGCATAGCTTGTCATAAGAATTCCTTAGTTCAAAATCACCAATTTCTCCAATCTTACACATATAGCATGATCACATGTCACACATCATGATGAATTGAGAGGAATGGATGAAAATGAACCAGATGCATCTCCAGTAATTGCAACTTCTGGATATGCCCTAAATTTTGGCAGAAGGCATGCATCATTTTGTACTTGTTGAGCTTGGATTTCCTTAAAAACTTCCTTCTTTCCACTTTTGGATGCAGATGATGGCATTATGAACTAGGGTTAGAAAACTTCAAATTAAATCACAACATAAAACTAGGTTCCAAGTAAATTTCAACCTTACTTTCTTTTGCTTTTAGTGACGACACACTGTTGAATCTCATAGATTTTCACATAAATCACTCTATCATTAACCTTTGGATCACTTTGCAAGTTCTTTGATTGCTAGGTGAGTGAAAATGATTTACAATTTTTCTATATAATTTCAAATGGTCAAATTAGGTCATCAATAAATGCTTCATACATTGGCTTGGTCTTAACATAAGATCTCAGTTAACATAATACCTTCCTTCCATCATTCGGTCAAAACTACAACTTGATCACCATTACCATTTCCACACTTGGCTCAATCAACATATTAGCTTGGTCTATATGGGAGCTTGATTCACATGATAATACTCAGTCATTATAGACACCAATATAGATGCTCAACAACAATTATGTAAATGAGCTCTTTTCTCAATTCTTGCCTCAAATCCATCCTAATGCATCTTGATTTATGCAGTTATGGAATTTTAACATATCTTATTTTAGGAACTAGTGTATAATGTAGCATTCAAATGTTCAATTCCTTATACACCTTCTTTGCTTAGTTATAAGTAGTGTGATCACTTAACCATTGGATTGGGTGACTTCAGCTTCAATGGTTGTACTACATCCTACTTCTTTCTTCTTTCTCTAGGTTTGATTCATCTAGTTCTTTATCATCTCAACAATATTTTCACCTTTGCTTTGTTCATTGCTAAGTACTAGTGCTCTAGTTCTGCAATTTTTGCTTACATATACAATCTTGTGACAACTATAACAAACCAAATTTCCATTCATCTAGCTCTTGGATTTGCCTCTAAAGTGTGTCCTGATGTAATTTTCAACAATATGACCATATTCACCACAATAATGGCAAGTGTACCATGTGTTATAATCCCAATTGTAGAAGTTATCTTGTTTGGATGCCTTTCCTTGATTCTTGGTTGTCCAATGAGGTATTGCCTTAGATGTACATTCTTAATCTCTATGTCCATACTTCCTGACAATTGTAGCAATATCCTTCAAATCTAGGTACTACAGGTGTATTACTAGCCTTTGACCTACATTAATGTTCTTGATATTCATGCTTGTTATACTTAAAGTAATATACATTGAATTTAGGCTTAGGAATTTTCTTACCAGTCTTGCTTTTGTAGATTTTTTTGTATGTCCCAGTTTTCCATAGTGATGACAAGTATGTTTATTGTGCTTTGGCTTTGCATTCCTCTATTTTCCAATCTTTAACAATTCTCTTTCTTTAGTAGATGATAGGTTCTTGGTATATCCTAGTCTATAAGTGTCACTAGGTATTCTTGGTGCCTCAAAGTATCTCATAACTTCATTAGGTTTGTTCATCCTCTCAATGAGTTCCTTTTTAGATCTTAACTCATTCCTCAGATTTGCAATTTCCATGTCCATTCTATTCAGTTCTTGATTTGCAAGTAAGAATTTATTCATCATATTCAATTGATTATTTGTGAGCTTGTACACATCAGATGTCCTTTCATCAAGTCTAGTAGCCATTCATCTCTTGTCTTCTTTTTCCATTTTTTTTTTTGTCTTCCTTAGCTTTTCTTTTTAGTTCAGTTACTTCACATAGTCTTATTGATTGAATTTCATTCTCTCTTTTTAATCCTTTGACCTCTTCATTCAGTATCTTGTTTCTCTCCAATAGGTCTTCTATTGCAGCATCACTTTCACTGGAATTTCCATTATCAAGTAGTTCTTTAGCATCTTCTTCTTGATATTGAGTGTCATTCTATTGGATAGTCAATTTCTTCCTTCTCTTTAAGGATTTCTTCAACTCCTCTCTTGCTGCTTCAAGCCATTCTAGTACGATTTGCATGTCAAGATTCTGATTCTCAATGATCTTTCTCAACTTATAAGCCTCCATCTCCAAGATCTTAACCCTCAAGTGGTTAGAGTTCATCTAAGAGAATAAAACTCTGATACCAATTGTTGGAATTCTATTGGGAAAGTAAGATACCGTGAGGGGGTGAAGGGGGTGAATCAAGATGTATAATTTTTTTAATCTTCTTGAAACAAATCAAATGCATTCACCATTAACCCATCTCATATTAGCATAATGAATCATATAACCATAAATAGTACATGGTTGAATCACGTATTAATGAGACCTTAGTGTAGAGTGCTATTGAAGTAACAATGACCTATTCTAAACCCAAGAAATCACTATTAAATAGGAACTCCACAAACATCCCATGTTTCCCTAACTATAACCGTTAAGATTTCTCTCAAACCAACATTTCAGTGACAATTCTAGAATGGGAGTATGCTATGAATGCAGACCTATTAAAGTATATGTGAGATCTATATGAAAATGCATATTATGTGAAGATAATAACACTAGAATGCTAGAAAAATATGCATATATAAGCCTAAATGATATAAAATGACATGAAATGAATGCTAAAATGATATCAAAATGCCATGAATTCACTATAATAAAAATGCTAAAAGAGATGAGAACTCTAAATGTGTCTATAGTGCAAATGCCTAAAACTTGGGTCCTTTTGCTCTTGAATTTCCCTCCTATTTATAGGATTTTGGAAGGGGTTGGGGTAAGGATCAAGATTTCACTTTTGACTAGAGGGTGCTGGGAAAACTATAAATATCTCATAAGGCACCAAGAGGAAGAGTCCAATAGACATAGTTTGTGAGGATAAATGAGGATTTTGCAATTTTTTTAAGTGTAGAAAAGGAGGATTTTCACTTTTGTGAGGATAAATGACTTTTATTAATTTATTAAATGTTCCATTTATTTTCAACTTCTATCTTTTCCTTTTTCCTTTTTTTTGTTTTTCATTTTATGATTTTATTAATTGCTTGTCCTCTCTTTAAAGTGATTTAGGTCCTTTTTGATTTGATAGGTGATTCGATTGATTAATGACTTGATGTAACAATTGATTTGAAAGTTTGTTATTTTCCTCTGATTTTATCCTTAATTTGCATTTTTTGATCAAAATTTGTGTTGTTTTAGGTCTTTTCGAATTTGTAGGTGTCTACAAATGCCCCTCTTTGAGCTAATATGCAAAGCATATTAGTTCAAAGATTGTCTTGATTTTATTATTTTAGGTTGAATTCTAATGACTGAATGTCTAATCAATGGTGTTTTTTTGACTCAAGATTGATATGATGTTTGATTGCCAATAATTTGATGTCTAATTACTAATGATTAAAGATCCTTTGTTTAGGATGATTTTTTTTTATGCCTAAATTTTGATTTGATAAAATTTTGGTTGGGGTAGAACATTTTTTATATTTGGAAACTTTTTGATGCCTTGGTGTGATATGAGTATACTACCCCCTCAAATATAAAATTGGAAAATTGGATGTTGAACAATATGGAGAGTCCAATTTTATTTTTGAAACACTTGATAGGAAATTTGAGTGGGTGTAGGTTGCATACGTAATGTTTGAAGAATACTTAGTTTGCGGAAATGGGTCAAAAGGTCCTTAAAAGGGCTTATAATATTTGAAAATGTCATAAAATGTGCTAAAAGAGGTTTAAATAGGTCAAAAAGTCCTGTTACATATTTCATTTCTACACTCCCCTTTTACTCTTGGTACCTTGGAGCTCTGAGCTAGCAAGGATGGTGGTCCCATTGTGAGAGAAAATGTTTGAGAAGGGTCACATATATGAGCATCTAACAGACTACAATGCCCCCATGAGTCATCTAGATCCTCTACCATTTAAGATTTGTGAATTTTTGCATCAATTTTTGATTTTGTGTGGATTTTCTTCATGAATGTGTAGATTAGACTGGTTTAGCTCTTTTAATGTTTGTTTTAGTGCATGTAAAATATTGTAGCACATTTGCAACCTTTAGTAGCGCATCCACAAGGCGGAATAACACTTTTAAAACCCTAGTTGACTAGTGAATCAATGCATGCACAAAAACAATAGTGCATCCTTGGCTTTCCATAGAACATTTGAATATTATGGTGCATATGAGGTATTTTCTAGTGCATACAAAGCTTAAAATATCACATTTATGATTTACGGTTTATGGGGTTTAAGCGATGGGAAATGTCATGTTGTATAGATGAGTTATGGTGCATATGCTTGTCTAGGTAGCACTTTTGCTACGTGTAGCACATTTGTAGGTTTTAGTAGCACATTTAATAGATAAAATGATGCTTACACTAGATTTAGTACACGTTTCATGTTGAGTAGCACACATACTCAGTGTAATAGTGCATATGACAAATGTAGTGCATTCGTGTTGTGGAGAGGCGCATTTGACTAATGGAGGGGCACAATTGATTTTGAAAGTACTTTTCACTATTTTAATAGCACTTACGATGTCTTAAATAGTGCAAACCATTTGTGTAGCACTTATGGAGAGTAAGATAATGTAGAAGGCTAGATTATGGGTTTATTTGATAGCGAAATGGCTGGATAGATGAGGTTAACTAAGCGCAGGATTGTTCAAAGTGTAGTATAGGTATTATCATAGTGTGATGTGTAAAAGAAATCAGTTGATATTGGATAGGTAAAAAATAGTCCCCCCCTTAGGATACAGAGTAAGGTGCCCCCCTCAGGATGTAGAGTAGGGAAAACTAACATGTCCATCTCAGGATATAGAATAGGACAAATTACTGGTCTAAGATAGAAGCATTAGTTGCATAGCTAGATGATGACAAATTATTGATGTGGAATGATCATGTGTGATAAAAACTAACGTCGTTGGTCTATTGTTTGATGAAATAGGTATGTGGGTGCAAGCTCATAGTTTAGGGACTATACCCATGGCCCTTGGACTCGATACGTAGGCTATCTGCAATAGGTGATTGATAGATGTAGTTTTACTTGTCTGCTACAGATGCCTCAGTTCTAAGTGACTAGAGTTTTATTGATAGTTGTGTTAGGATAAACCACAGACAGAAATAAAAACTACATGCAAATATAACCAATAATAGAAAATAATAGAACACACAGAAATGAACACAAGGCACCAAGATTTAACGTGGTTCACCCAATCCCTGGGCTACGTCCACCAAACAGCAAGTTTGATCTTATTACAATCCAGTGATTACAACTTGTTTACAATCCGTAATCCCTTACAGCTCAATACCACCGCAAGAACCCATTTCGTATCACAACATTATGAAAAATACCCAACCTTAAGCCCTTTTATACAAGTATTAAACCACTTTAGGGTTATAATATGTCGGCCATATGTCAGCCATAATATGTCGGCTACCATGTCGGCTACTACCCAAAAAAAAATGAACCCCACTATTTATGAAGTATGTACAGTACTTTCCTGATCAGTCACCACAATCTAACAATCTCCCACTTGGGGACTGATCAGGCTCCACACTAAACAACAATCTCCCACTTGGAGACTGATCCTGTAGCAATACCACTACCACATGGAGCTCCCACTGGATCAAACCATATTGGAATCTACTGTTCTTTTATTCATGTTCAGTCTAAAAGACCAACCGAAGCTGAAGAGGAGTTCAACTTCTCCCTTGTTACAACCTTTGTCAACATATCTGCTAGATTTTCATTGGTATGTATCTTCTCCAGCTTTAACTGTCCATCCTCCAAAACTGATCGAATGAAATGGTATCGCAACTGTATGTGTTTGGTCTTAGAATGCAGAGCTAAATCCTTAGCAAGATGAATGGAACTCTGACTATCTGTGAACAAATAATTATCCTTCTGAGGATGTCCCAATTCTTCCAAGAAGAACTGAAGCCATATCATCTCTTTGGCTACCTCTGTAGCAACAACATACTCTGCCTCTGTAGTGGAGAGAGCATTAATCTTCTGTAACCTAGAAACCCAGCTCACGGCTGCTCGACCAACAGTAAAGACATAACCTGTAGTACTCCGCCTGGTATCAATATCCCCAGCCAAATCTGAGTCAACATAGCCCTGTAAATCAGTAGTAGAGCCCCCAAAGTGTAAACACTTATTGGATGTTCCTCTCAAATATCTTAGAATCCACTTGACAACATTCCAATGCTCAAATCTTGGATGACTCATATACCTGCTAACGACTCCCACTGCATGTGCAATATCGGGCCTAGTGCATACCATAGCATACATCAAACTTCCTATAGCTAAAGCATAGGGTACCTTGGACATCTTATCCTCCTCTTCCTGTGTCTTGGGACACATCTCCTTAGTCAATTTCAAATGACCAGGTAAAGGTGTGCTGACAGCTTTAGCATTCTCCATAGAGAAACGTTGCAACACCTTCTCAAGATAATAAGCTTGAGATAGCGTGAATGTTCTGTTCTTCCTATATCTGCAAATCTTCATACCAAGGATTTGTTTTGCTGCCCCCAAATCCTTCATAGAAAATGCATGTGCTAATTGGCATTTCAGCCCCTTAATATGATCCATGTTAGACCCAGCTACAAGCATATCATCAACATATAAACATAAAATAATGTAGCTATCATCATCCAACCTCTTAAAATAAACACAGTAATATGAATGACACCTATTATATCCATGCTCATGCATAAAACTATCAAATTTCAGATACCATTGCCGAGGTGCTTGCTTCAAGCCATATAAACTTTTCTTCAATTTGCACACTAAGTTCTCCTTACCTTTGACCTCAAAACCCTGTGGCTGAGCCATACATATTTCTTCATCCAAATCACCATGAAGAAAGACTATTTTAACATCCATCTGATCTAAATGCAAATCTTCAGTAGCCATAAGACTTAAAACAGTACGAATAGAAGTCATTTTAACAACAGGAGAAAATATCTCATCAAAATCAATTCCCTTTTTCTGTGCAAATCCTTTTACAACTAACCTGGCCTTAAATCTTTTCTTACCTCCTTCCTCTTCTTTCAACCTGTAAACCCATTTATTCTGTAAAGCCTTTTTACCTACAGGCAACTTGCACAAATCCCATGTCTTATTTTTCAGCAAAGAGTCCATTTCATCTTTCATTGCAGACTCCCACTGAATCTTAGTATCCACTTGCACAACTTCATCATAACTTTTAGGTTCACCAGCATCAGTAAGTAAAATAGAATACAAAGAGGGAGAAAACCTTTGTGGAGGTCTAATTTGCCTTGTTGACTGTCTAACATTCACTGGTGTGTGTGGTATTTGTTGTTGCAGTTGTTGCACATCATGAGGAATGGCTGGAACATCAGCTTTTGGAGTATCATCCAACACTACATAATCATCTTCTTTCTTCTCATGTTGCTGCAACAGATCTTTGTACAACACTTTCTCATTGAATATGACATCTCGACTTCTAATAATTTTAAGATTTTCAAAATCCCAAAGCCTATAACCAAATTCATTAATGCCATATCCAACAAAGACACATTTCTTTGATTTAGCTTCTAGCTTGGTTCTATTTTTAGAGTCTATATGAGCAAAAGCTTCACAACCGAAGGTCTTGAGAAAAGAATAACTCACCTTCTTACCAGTCCATGCTTCCTCTGGAATACCACATCCCAAAGGAGTAGAGGGACCTCTATTAATCAAATATACTACAGTATTGACAGCCTCCACCCACATGTGTAAGGGCAACCCAACATGCAACCTCATGCTCCTTGCGCGCTCCATTATAGTCCTGTTCATGCGTTCAGCCACTCCATTTTCCTGTGGAGTCCTTGGAACAGTTTTTTGTCTATGAATACCATTAGTGGAGCAATAATCTTCAAATTCATGACTGCAATACTCACCACCATTATCAGATTTGAGACATTTTAATTTCTTACCAGTCTCATTTTCAACCAAGCATTTCCATTTCTTAAAAGTTTGAAATACATTAGATTTTTGTCTAAGGAAATAAACCCATACTTTTCTAGTTGCGTCATCAATAAATGTAACATAATAATGAGAGCCACCAAGGGAAGATACCTGGGCTGGTCCCCATACATCTGTATGCACAAGCTCTAATTTCTCCTTTTTGTTTTCCTTCCCTGTCTTTACAAAACTCACTCTCTTTTGTTTTCCATACACACAACTTTCACAAAAATCCATATTCACACATTTTAGACCTGGTAAAACTTTCCTTGAATGAAGTACTTTCATACCTTTCTCACTCATGTGCCCAAGTCTATTGTGCCATAGCGCTGTATCAGAATCTACATAAGCTATTTGTTCTCCCTGCTCAACTGCAATAATTGTTCCTGAATATTCATTTTTCTCTAAAACAATCAAAGTAGAAGGAACAATATGACCTGTACAAAGATATAAGGTGCCTACTTTCACACCTTTTGCTACTACAAGGAAACCTTTTGAAACCTTCCAATTTTTATCATTAAAAGTAACTACACAACCCTCATCACCGAGTTGCCCTGTTGAAATTAAATTTCTACTTAGTTTTGGAACATGTCTTACCTCATGTAGTAGCCAATGATTCCCATTCTGCAACTTAATCTTAATTTTTCCCTTTCCAACAATCTGACAAGGTTCATTATCCCCCAAATAAACAAGCCCAAAATCCCCTTGGACATAATCAATGAAATAACCTCTATGAGGTGTAGCATGAAATGAAGCACCAGAATCTAAAACCCATGAATCATCAACACTCTCTAAAGACAGAAGCAAAGCATCCTCTTCGGATTTGTTACTTACCACATTTGCCTCCTTGTCTCCATCTGATTTATCTCCTTCATTTTTCTTTCGATTCCAACAATCTTTCTTTTTGTATGCTGGTTTCCCACAGTACCAGCAATTATTTGGTCCTCTCGATTGAGACCTCCTCCCCTTTGACTTTCCTCTTGATTTCCCATGATTTCCAGAGTTACTTCCTCTTTCAGTCATTCTGCCCCTGCTTTGTGCATTTAAAGCACTTCCTGATGTAGATCCACCTGAGGATTTTCTACGAGTTTCCTCACTTAAAATAACACCGATCACATCATCATATTTTAGGGTGCTAGATCCAGGAACAAAATTACTCACTGCCATTACCAAGCCATTCCAGCTTTCAGGCAAAGAACAAAAAATCAAGAGAGCCCTAATTTCTTCATCAAAATTGATACCCACAGAAGATAATTGACTAGTAATAGTATTAAACTCATTTAAATGATCTGCAACAGATCCACCTTCTGCCATTTTCATATTAAATAAACGCTTCATGAGAAATACCTTATTTGAAGCGGAGGGCTTTTCATACAGTGTCGCTAGGGTTTTCATCAAATCTTCTGTCGTCTTTGCTTTTGTAATATTAAATGCCACCGATGGTGCCAAGCATAACTGAATGCTTTTGAGTGCCTTTCTGTCCAAAAGATCCCATTCAGCCTCTGACATAGTTCCCTGATTCTTGGCTTTTCCTTCCAACGGCTTCCATAAATCCTTCTGATATAGATAGTCTTCCATTTGCATATTCCATAACTAGAAGTTCTGCCCATTAAACCTATCAACCCTCAACTTACCCTCATCTTCCATCGCTCCCACTCAACTGTGAGACTCCCACTTAACCGTGAGACTTTCCTGCAGAGGATAACTGAAAGACAACTAGGCTCTGATACCACTTGTTAGGATAAACCACAGACATAAATAAAAACTACATGCAAATATAACCAATAACAGAAAATAATAGAACACACAGAAATGAACACAAGGCACCAAGATTTAATGTGGTTCACCCAATCCCTGGGCTACGTCCACCAAACAACAAGTTCGATCTTATTACAATCCAGTGATTACAACCTGATTACAATCTATAATCCCTTACAACTCAATACCGCCGCAAGAACCCATTTCATATCACAACATTATGAAAAATACCCAACCCTAAGTCCTTTTATACAAGTATTAAACCGCTTTAGGATTATAACATGTTGGCCATAATATGTCGGCTACCATGTCGGCTACTACCCAAAATTTTTTTTTGATCAGTCACCACAATCTAACAAGTTGTGGCTAAGTGGTGGCACTTAGACCACAACACCTTCCACATGCCCTTAGGGGAGATGACTATTACTCCCAAGGACGTATATCAGATTTTGTGAATCCCTACAATGGGAGATCTTGTGTTCTATGCTTAGACAATAGATGGGACAACTTTTAGAGATGTATTTGATAATGACAACATCAAAGATGACATTGTATCCTAGTTTCAGATGCTATAGCACAAGCAATTGCATGTCATGTTGGCTAAACTAATAGGAGGGTTTTTGTTGCCAAAAAGAAGAGGACATGGGTGTCTAGTTGGATGGGGTCACCTTGTACAGGATATGATCGACCAACCATAGAGGTTTGCATTGGGCAACTACATATTGGCCCATTTATATCATGATTTGCACCAAGTTGTGTATTCTGATGCCTCATCACTTTCAGCAAGTGTGGTCTTATTATAGATATGGACATTGGAGATCCTTTCCATTACTTGTTTGATATGTGTTCTTCAACATCTGCAAGATATGTTGTATATATATACATATTCAGGCATGATCATTTAGCCCCATTTGGGCAAGATAGAGTATAGGCGACAGATGTTGGATGACCTCGATGAGGTCGTATGGAGGATCTATAGGTTATAGAGGCATGGGTTGAGGATGATGATGAGATGGTATACTTCTATTGTCCATGATTTTTGCTTGGTCAGATTCCCTCAGTGATTGAGAGATTTTTCTTTAGGAGGGTAGTGAGACAGTTTGGTTGGCAATAGGGCATACCACAGGGATCAACACACTATGCTCGAGTGCAGTCAGAGAGGCTAGTATGGGGACCAAAATTGGAGTACAAGGCATGTTGTGAGGCATTTTTGTAGATGATAGAGACACCAAAGGTATGGGCATTGAGAGATGGGGAGGCAGATGTGGGGATGGAGGGAGATTATGCACGATGGTTCCATGAGAATCCATTCTTGAGATACACAAATTTGGTAGAGCTAATAGCTAGGAATGAGGATTAGTTGAGAAAAGGGGATGATAAGGGAGAGGTAGGGGTTGACACTGAGTTAGAGGCAAAGCCAAAGGTGGAGCAAGGGTACAAGGGAGATATGGAGGGTGAGGTTGGGCATCAATATTAATGACAAATTGTTGTATGGGGCCCATAATAGAGACTGAGAGAGGTTGCAGTAGAGAGACCTAGAGAGGTCCATGGATGAGGTAGGGTGACTATTAGAGAGGGTATATGAAATGGTGTAGGGTCTAGTAGACAAGTAGATGATATGGGTTAGGGAAGGACAGAGCAGGTTAGGGGTAAACTGCTAGATGATGTGCATTTTATTCATTGGTAGAGGCCTCAAATACAAGTCCCAATCCTAGGTGCACAAGGTTTATAGCCACAAGGGTAGTAGAAGATACTACCACATGGGGAGTTACCTCTAGAGAGACTAGTTGGGTCATCAGACATAGAGGCTCATATGAGTTCTATAGAGGCACGAATGAGCAAGTTGAAGAGTATAGTACATGATTTTATAGCTGCAATAACACTGAGGCCTCCAGTGCCACCACCACCGAGGAAAGATGGGCTACCATGAATCAGATGGTGATTGCTACTCATATGACACCAGTGAAAAATGTGATAGAGCAGGCATCACAAGATGAGAGGAGTGTCCCCAACAAGTAGGGACCTCCTGATTAGACAGATACAGATGATGCAGGTGGTGAGATACAGGGTTAATTTATGTATCATGTTGTATTGCACTATTATTAGCATGTCACAGGTATCATTTATGATGATTACCTTTTGATGTTGATGCTGATGATTCGATCTTTTGATATATGACTATTTGAGCTTTTTGATGTTCAAACTTGTGCACTTGTTATATCATGGACTTTTTATATCTGAGGTTATGGATGGATGCATGTATGTGATGTTGTGATTTAATTTATATGATAATTGTAGATGTTGATGTAATGTGAATGATTAAAGTAGTGTATAGATGCTTAATGTAATAACATGACATGTGGATAGTGAATGTAGAAATGAAGTAGATAAATGACATGTATGAATGAAATGTGCTAATGAGATATGTAAATGAAATATTAGATAATGAAATGCATAAATAGAATGAAATGTGACGAACTGAAATGTAATGTAATGAAAAAATGAAATACCAAAATAGATGGTAATGAAATGAGATGTAATGCAATGAGTGAATGAAATGAAGTGTATAAATGTAATGTATGAAATGAAATGAAGTGTATAAATGAAATGTGGTGTATAAATGAAATGAAGTGTATGAATGAAATGTAAGAAAATGAAATGAAGTGGATAAATAAAAAGTAATGAAATGAAATGTGATGTAATGAACTAATATGAAGAATAAAATAATGGATTAATAAAATAACAATGATAAAAGATGTTTAAGATATGAGTAAGTGAGGAAGAATGAAATAAGAATGAATATGAGATTGAAAATGGTAAAAACATAATGAAAAGATGGATTAATGAGAGAAAAATGATATGGAGATAATAATGGAGTGGGGTAAAAATCAATGATAAAATAAATAGAAGATTAAAAGTGGTCGAGTGAGATGAAGGTGAAAAAAGGAAGGAAATGATAAGAAGAGATAGCAAAGATTTAATGTGTGATATATGAGGAAAAATGAAATGTGATGCAAGAAGAAAATGAAAAATGAAAAATGAACTAGCGAAGTGGATATGAAATGATATAGAAGTAAAAATGAAAATGAATAAGAATGAATATGAAATGCAAATGAGGGATTGTAATGGACAAAATGAGGATGCAATGAGAAATTTCATAAAAAATGATGCTAGGGGTGAAATGATGTGAAGAGATGTAACTTTCCGTTTGAGATTTGAAAGCCATAAAGGAACCTCAAGAATCCACTGAGAAGGGTGAAATAGTGGACACATAGAATGTGATGAATAATGGGAGAAATAGAAGTGTGGAAGTGACCAAAAAATTTGAGATTTGAAGCACACACAATGCAATGGATGAGATGAGGGATGTGGCATAATGAGGGAATGAAATGTGATAAGAGGAAATAGTGACCAGAATTGTTTGAGATTCAAAGGTCACATAATGCAATAGGTGGAATGAATATTATGAGATAATGAAGTGTGATGCATGGCGGTGGTGTTGTGATGAGGAAAAGTACACAATAGTTGAGTGTTAAAAGCTTGCCTTGATGTTGATGTTGTTGTCTGCCATTTGATGACTAGTCTTGGATTGTGTTGCTGATTTGTTGAATGATGTTGTGTAGGCTTACTTGTGTAATCTTGATATATGTGCCAACCATTTTTTTTTAAGGTACCCAAGATGAAATTCAAACTAGATGAATGCAACTTACTATCATTTTTTGTACAAAGATACAAATTAAATGTCATCATTGAGCACCCAAATAAAAGTGACTTAGTACAACTACCACTAGCTGAGCTATAGTGATATGAATTCCATATCATGTCGAGAATTATGACCAAAATAAATGTACATGAAAGATAGGAGAACCATTAAGAACATAAATAATAGTTGCATTAAATGAAAATAAGCACGCAAATTGACACATATCAGATAAATAACCTCACTAAAAATATCATACAAAACTAGTCAAGGTACACATGGCCTTCTAGACTAGAGGAGGCTCTTACAAGTGAACACCAAGAATGCATAAAATCAAAGGATCATAGGAGAAAAACAATGAAAAGCCAAAGGCAAAATAAAAGATTGTGGCCTCATCTTGATATCTCTAGTCAAATACATCATCGAGGTACTAGAAGCTCATAATAGTAGAGAAACCATTATTTGCAGACCAATTTGTACACGGTAGAATCATATATTCACGAGACCTTAATGCAGAGTGTTATTGAAGTAATAACGACCTATTCTAAACGTAAGAAATCACTATTAAATAGAAACTTTACGAACATCCCAAGTTTCCCTAACTACAACCACTAAGATTTCTCTTAGACCAACATCTTAGTGTCAGTTCTAGAATGGGAGTATGATATGAATGCATATCTATCAAAGTATATGTGAGATCTATATGAAAATGTAGATTATGTGAAGATAATAACACTAGAATGCTAGAAACATGTGCATATATAAACCTAAATGATATTAAATGACATAAAATGAATGTTAAAATGATATCAAAATTCCATGAAATCGCTATAATAACAATGCTAAAGGAGATGAAAACTCTAAATGTGCCTATAGTGTAGATGCCTAAAACTTGGGTCCTTTTGCTCTTGAATTTCCCTCCTATTTATAGGATTTCAGAAGGGGTTGGGATAAGGATTAGGATTTCACTTTTGACTGGAGGGTAATGGTGAAACTATAAATATCTCATAAGGCACCAAGAGAAAGAGTCCAATAGACTTATTTTGTGAGGATAAGTGAGGATTTTTAAATTCTTTTAAGTGTAAAAAAAGAGGATTTTCACTTTTGTGAGGATAAATGGCTTTTATTGATTTATTAAATGTTCCATTTATTTTCAACTTTTGCCTTTTGCCTTTTCCTTTTTTTCATTTCATTTTATGATTTTATGAATTGCTTTTCCTCTTATTAAAGTGATTTAGGTCCTTTTTAATTTGATAGGTGATTTGATTGATTAATGACTTGATGTAACAATTAATTTGAAAGGCTGTTGTTTTCCTCTAATTTTATCTTTAATTTGCATCATTTGATTGAAATTTGCCTTGTTTTAGGTCTTTGCCAATTTTTAGGTGTCTACAATTTGATTACCCAGAAACCCTCCAAGTTGAAGGCAAATCTGGGGTGGGGATGATACCCACAAATCTTCACTATTGTAGCAATAAAGTGTGCTTGCAAGGCCACAATATTTGATCACTTATGGTGATCTACCGGGTGAGGGGTCTGACCTGCTAAGAGCTTACAAGACTTATACAGTCTACCTTGATTAAAGGATTTAAACATACAACTAAGTAAGCACATAGTGAAGAGATTTACCCTAATTCACTTGCTAGAATGTATCAATACTCGATCCTTTGGTTAGCACTCTGATGCTTGATTACAGATCTCCTCTTTCCATTTCTTGATCTTTTCTCCAAAATGATAAACTCTATTTTTTAACTTTACTGCTTAGTTGCTCTGCCTAGTTCTTGCTTCTAACATCCAAACATAGCCTCCTTTATAACACCTAACCCTAGTTTACTTTTCATGTTCTATTGTCAAATTCTTTTAGGCTAGCTTTATGGTTATGCTTTATAATTTAGTGATACTTAGTTGCCTAATTTGATTGGATGTTATTTCATACTTGGTTATTTATTGATGAGCTATTTAATACTTGGTTCGTTCATGTGTTCATGTTATTCTTTTGAAGATGATGCTTCGTATGTTCATATAATGATTTCAGTTATTTGATGATGATAGTTAGATGGATGATTTATATGCGGTTTTCTATGGCTACTTACCCCATACTTATATGTGTATGGTGTACATATATATTTTTACTTTATGTTTGAAGTTTCTGATGTGGTTGAGGGAGGGATTTATAATCACTTGCTAGTTGGTATCTACACAATGGACCACTCCCCACCATTGCCTGTTTAGTTTATATATATATATATATATATATATATGTATATGTATATGTATATGTATATGTATATGTATATGTATATGTTCAAATTTTGTATAGATTGTAGGTATCGAGCATCAACTCCCTTGAATTGCTAGGATGAGCGCGCCCTATTACAGTATCTCAATGGTAAAGAGGGGAGATAGTTCTCGAGTGCAAATCCTAACCCTAAGTCAATTGTCTTAAAATATAGGACAAGTATATGAGTTATTCACCCTTTCAAATTCATCAAAGTGATGTGAATTTGAGGTTTTGACCCTTAACTTTGAATCCTTACTTTGTCTTTCATATAGGTTTTCTTATTTAGATATGTAGGTCTATTGTGATTTTCAATTATAATTAAAATGATTTAATTTAACAAAAACTTTATAAAGAAAAATCAAATTTTAATTATATTTAATTAATTGAGAAATTAATTGATCTGATTAGGATCTAGGACTATTACAGAGGAATGCTAACTGATTACATAGAATTAATTTAAAACTTTTAACGAATCAAATTAACATAAATGAAATAAGAGAACAACAAGATTAAGTTTATAAAAGAGACAATGAGAGAAAGAAGACGCAAACAATTTGATCTCGGAGTTCATCCGTATGGAATACGTCTCCGGCTCCGGCTCCAATAGGGGGACCGATCCGATTATCTCCAAAAATTAGGTACAAATGTTTACAAAGTCATTCCTTTGAAGTACAAAAACATCACGCTGTTTCAAAGTACAAGAATAAACACTTCAAAAATCTCCCTTACTCTTAGCACTTGGACGTTCTCTCCTTTTTCTCCATGTCCCCAAGAGTCTCCTAAACCCCCTTTTTATACATGAAATTAGCCAAAATAGGGCCATAACAAATAATTGTAAAAATAGGCTCTTCAACCTATTTCCCTCTCGGAATAACCCTTTACTCATTTTAGAGGATTTGGCCCCATGTCATTTTTGGGGTAAAAAATAAACAATAACCTTATTTTACTAAGGTTAGGCGAAAATGAGATAAGAGATAAATAAAAACATGCGCACATTTATTTTTAAGTACTGAAATAGCGCAGCGCCCAGTTACTTTTATGACAGCCACCGGTCGGGGGTTCCAACCCCGCCGGCGGCCTCTATTGCTTTAAAATTGGTGCTTGCCAATGTTTAAATATTAATTACCGCCTATTGATTTCAAATACCATACTTGGTACAGTGGTGGAAGTATATGCTTTGGAGATCAATGGTCATGAGTTCAAATTCGACCATGAAATATGTGTGTTTTTTTTTCTTCTCACTTTGCTGATGTCATGATGATGTCATGATATTCACCTCTTATGTTGAATTTTAAAATGTCATAACTTCCACGTACAAGATCCTTTTTTGACGAAATAAACACTGTTGAAAAGCTCTCGATGAGCTCTTTGTTTTGAAATCCATTATTGTGCACTTTGGATATGATTATTTTTTCACCTTTTTTATGACCTTCGTTCTCAGTTTGACCAACCTTTGACTAACCATAACTTTTGCATATGGACTCCATTTTTGTCCGTTCAAATTGCATTGGGTCCAAAATTTCAAGAACTTTAACTTGATGTTGATTATTGGAGTTTTGGAGATACTTCAATTTTGACGAAAGTATCCCCCGGATCATTAATTAAATAGAAGAAGTAAATTTAAAAGATTTAGTTAAAGTTCCAAATTTGCATAATTATATTTATTTAACTTAATAATAATTAATTAAGGAGTTTCATTTTAACAATGAACTCTAAGTATTATTATTATTTACATTTAATTATATAATTTTAAATATGTCTTATTATTTAATAAAAGCAAGAGAGAATAAATTAAATAAAGTTTATTTTAATTAAAACACAAAAAAATTGCACATAAAATTAAAATAAATTAAAATAATAAAGAAAAGGCTATGCATGTTCGTAAAACCGAAACCCTAAAGGAGAAAACTCTTCATCAAGAAATTAGAGCTCATTTCTCCAAACACAGGTTTGGAGGAGCAAATTTTAGGAAAGGGTTTCGAGAGACGAGAATTTTTGCAATCTCTGAGCATTCATCTGGTTAGCATTAGATCGAGGTAGGAATTTTGCTTGAGATTATCACAATAGATTGCTTTGAATCTTCCCTCTATCTTCTTCATGCTTGTTTGTGAATCTTGATTTAGAAATCGTTTTGTTTGAAACCCTTGTTGAGAATTTTTTATTATTTCTTCGTTATTGAATCATTTGTGAACAAAATTCCAATTGAAAGCCCTCATGTGAATTGATGCTTGAATTATCAACATAGCTAGGGTTTATTTTCAAAAAATCAAAACTATATTAAATTGGTAATTAGTTTGAGAAAATCATTGTTATCCTTATTTAAAAATAAATAAAAAAATAAAGAACTCGTTGGAAAAGTTGCATACCAGGCCTGTACTTGCAAATGAATATATATATATATATATATATATATATATATATATGACAAAAAAAATTTACATATTTTAATAATGTAAATTATATGATTTTTAAAATAAAATAAAATAATTTGGAAGGGGTTTTACCCCCTCCCGATAGACGACCTTGGGCACGTGATTACTTAAGCAGTCTGTGACTGCTCGTGCAAACTCAGGAGGTAAGTGGGTAAGGTGTTATATATATATATATATGTTATGAAATATTGATTAAAATTTATTAATAATATTTATTTTATTATTAAAATTATTTATTATTATTAATAAATTAATAAATATTATGTTTTTGTTTGTGATCGGTAAATGACCGAAGCCTAGATTAATTATTGGTATTTATTATAATTAACTAATTATTTGTGTTAAGTGAATTTGAACTCAAGATCTCCCACATGAGAGGCTCATAGGTTACCATTGTGTTGTAGGCTCTTGCCTAATTAATAAATATTGTGTTATTAATAAGTCAATAATAATAATTATTAATAATTTAATAATAATTATTAGATTTTAATAAATTTTAATTAAAGATTTTTTTAAATGGTTTATTATTAATATAAACATAATTTTTTTAATAATGGTAATTTCAATTTTTAATTAAGAGGAATTTTAATAAATTCTGAGGATTGTGTAAAAGTATTTCATTTTTTTTGATGAAAATGATTTTATGTACTAAGATGTGTTTTTTTTAATGGATTGATTGGTCATTTGAAATACTGTGTATTCAGAAAACTTTATCAAATGTGAAATTTTGAAAACGAAAACTTGAACTCTTTTTGTGAATCAAATTTTTATGACTTCAAACCAAATGAACTATGAAACTATACTTTTTTAAATACTTGATGAGATGTATGATTTATTATGTGTTGGGGTTGGGTTTTGACTAGTTTAGGTATGTATAGTAGAGGCTTGGGAGGTGTTTGATCTATGATGATGTTATGCATATTATTTGGCCACAATCTTTTATTCCCAACCATTCTAGTGCATTCACAAATTTCTATGATGAAGTTTTGATTGACTATTTATTAGTGCTTTTTAGTTACTTGTATAGGACTGAGGTGTATAGTGTGATTTTCTTAGTGTAACCTAAGAGTTTTCAATCAGTTATCTTTTGGCACTTTCCAATTGCTTGTATAGGATTGAGGTGAATATTGTGTTTTTGTCAGTTGTACTTTTTATGAGCTTAGGGTATCTTATCTATGCGTATGCTGGGAAGTGGCTTGCAATGGAGGTTGGAGCCCTAAAGAAGCTTCTTAGGTAACCCATTGTAAGTTTTATTAATAAGTGATAACATTTCATTAAATGGGTTAAAATGAATTAACAAGAGTTAGTGTTTTACCTCGCCAATGCCTTGAGTGCTAGTACAAGATAGGATAGGAGTAGAGAAGATGCTTGGTTATGACCTTGCCTTGTTAGTATGCCTTGTCTGTAAGAGAGGATATTGATGCCGCATAGAGTCACTAGGGGGCCAGAGCCTAGAGAGGTTGTTAGGGTAACTTTACAGTTGGCTCATGCAATGACACTTGCCCACATGCATAGTAGGTTTCCTACATGTCTTTGTTACCTATGAGATTAGATGTTACTTGTGTACTTGGTACCTTTGAGATAGATTTCTATTAGGATTCCTTGACCTAGATTCTTGTTAGAATTTTTGATTGTTGTTCATATGGGACTTGAGATTATCTCCTTAGCACGGTGGGAGTGTTCCGTTTAGGTTCCACAAGGTTGGGTGGAAGTTTTACTTATACCATTGAGATTCAACTGCTGGATGTCATTGCTAGATGTACTTGTGCAATTTTTCTATTCCTCTAATCTTGTGATAATGTTTTTTGGTCATACTCTAATGTGTTGTGCTTGATTATTGGAGATCTTATGAGATGTACCTTTTCCATATGTATATTCCTTTAGCATTTCGTACCCTCTGACTTGTACAGAGGATGATTATGCATTTGGGTTATGCCATGTGGCATCTTATGTACTTGTATATTATTTCATTTGATTTGTACTTATGGTTATTCTATGATGTGGATTTTGTCATGTATCAAATTTAATCTTAATAAAACTTTGTGTGTGATTGAACATCATGGAACCCTTAGGAGATGTAATTATTAATGTATTGCTTATGTATGTATATGAGTTATTATTTTAGCTATGTTATCTCTTATTGTTTAATCTTTCAAAAAAAAAGTTTAGCAAACTTAGTGACATAATAGGTTAATTTCTTTTGGGTTCCCTAACAGGGCCTTACATCTTTTGCATACACACTTTTCTTTGCTCTCTCTAATTTAGGGTTTAGATTCTCCTTAAATAACCAACTAGAGAAGGTTCTAGATCATAATCAATGATCCATATTTCTCCCTTTTACCTCTTAATCCTTCCATTTTTTGATTAGTTACATTTCCTTCATAGGGCTTAATGATCTTTGACAAAATATGTAAAAAAATCTTTAATCGTCTCCACAATAATTAAATCATGTATAGAAGTTGGCCAAAGTAGTTTACATAAGTGTTTGTGCCATTCCAAACACATATACCAAAACAAGTTTACTTGGCACATGAATACTCTGATGCTTGGTCATGACTAATACTCAAGCTGTCACTCAGCTTTTGAGTGCTCAACACTAATTGTGTAACTCAACATGAACTAATTCTATTTAGCTTGACATTTACTAACTTCTAACTTACTCGACATAAACTGTTACTTGGTACATACTAGGGTGTTTGGCAGACAAAGACTTTCTTGACTCAAATTGAAATGTGAACAAAAATTAAATGCATCATTCAACCTTCATTGGGTGACTCAGTCATAGTGATGACCGACCAACTTTGCCTAGGAAATGACTAAGTGTTTGACACTAATAGACAACATGAATTGGAGATCAAAAAATTTGACAGACCAAATGTTGTATGATTTCACAAAATTCACCCAAAAAATACTTTAAAAACTTTTAATTTTTATTGAACAAGGTATAAATTTTATGCAAAAATATAAGTACAAAATGTATCAAATGAGTTTAGATGGGAGTTGGAGACTATAACCTATTAGAACATGCTGGTAATTATTAGTAACTTGTTGGTAATTGTTATTAATTACTAGTTTGTCCTAGTAAATGATAGGAGAGACAAGGGTTGGGATATGGTCAACAAGTCTAGTGTTGTCTCAAGAAAGGAGACATGGAAGGGTGAAGTACTTGGTCTTGGATTCTTAGTAGGATAAATAAAGTTTATATTGGGTTGCTATGTTGTGAGAATTTACTGTTAAGTACATGATGTTGGTTTATTCAAGACTTGAGTCAAGACAAGGGTTTATTGTAGAGGTATAATACATGCGGTCATAGTTCATTGTTTGAGGGAGTCTTTGAGTTGATTATAAAGTGCGATTACAACCTTAAGGGACACATGAGATGTTAGTATCTATAAGTAGAGTGGAGTCTTTCTTTTGGTAAGGACGATTATTGATTGAGTGAGTGCTATAATAGGGAATATGTGACTAGCATGAAGAATATGCAATCAGTCAAGTCAAAGAATGTGATTAAACTTGAAGATGCTTTCAAAGTTGATATATTCCATGATGAGGATAAATGTTGGAAGGGAAGTTGGCAAATGATCTTAGAAGGCAAGATAATGTTGACATGATGTTGGCAGAGTGTAGGTATAATGTAAAGGTGGAGTAAGGTGGATCTGTGATGTGGAATGATCCTTTTAAGGATCTTGTGACTATTGGAGAGTCTATTGGATGTTTTTTTCAAACATGCCTAAAAATTAGTGAGAAGAGAATTTGATCTAGATGTGATAAGAGTTTAAGAAGGTGATTGACTTGTAGAGAGTCGTGGATTGTAGGAGTACTTGACTATTAATAGGTCTAAGAATGAGAATGGTTTGATCTAGTATATTGTTGAGCTTCACTTTATTTTGAGAATAGTTTACTATTATCTACTTAACATGGCCAACCATGTGAAGGTGGAAGCTCAACTACCCTCACCCACAACATAACTTTAAATTCCCCATTTACATCTAACATTTATTCAATCTTTCATCTGTTAATAAAATATAACATTCATTTGTTATCACATGAATTAAAATTAAAATATGAATATCCATAAAGTAATCACATAATATCCAAAGCTAACATATAACATTCATTAACACTAGCACATAAACACATACTATTCAATAACATTAGACATAAAAGATCTAGTCATTGTCAAATAAAGCACATTGAGTGTTATTTTTTTGTTTTCTTCCATCTATTCTAAGTGAAAGCAATAAGTGGACCATCCCTTTCTTCACCATGTTCCTCTTTTATTGTCCTCATTGTATGCCTAGTCTAAGGATGAGCCTACTCTCGCTAAGGGGGATTTTCTATAATACAAAATAAATAGTTTAAATTCATAAGAAATTTTTATTATTGTTACAAGTGTTTGATTAATTTAAGGAGCATAACTTTGTTGCTCTTTACCTAAGGGGGTAACATCGTCTTCCATGTCATATTGTTTGCCCTCAACCTCATCTTGTTAAACACCCCCTAGAGTTAGAGCACAAAAGGTTGCATTAATCTCAAAAGACAAATTGCCTTTAAATTTATTTAAAGGAATAATAATGGCTCTCTTTACCTGATGAAGGAAATTTTTTTGTAGGTGGGTCATTGTCCACTTGTTTAGTACTGACAATATGTTCTAAAGCATTAACAAAAAAATTACATTAATTACTATTCTAGTTTCAATTAACTATGTTTAATTGTATTAATAAAATTTTACATTGAAAATTAATATAAAATGATTATCTACGCTCCCAAAATCTATAAGAATAGGACCTTTAAAATGTGTGGATTGTCCTCTAGAAGCAAGAATCTTCATTTTAATGTCATGCACATTGTTATCATTCTTTGCTTATTTAAAATAAGTATAGTCACTTTATGTTGGGACATAACATCAAATAGACTATTAGTAAAGTATTCAATTTGAAATAATTTTCATTTAGCTTTTTTACCTCTGTGATGGACCCAATAGAACTTTAATTGTAATATCCTTGATGAATTTTATAATCACGTAGATCAGTTCAACAGATTCTACGATAATGACATCATAATCCTCCTCATCAGATCTCTCCTTGAGGGCTGACACAACTTCTTTTCCTTTTCGTTGAGCATCCATCTATGACAAAAATATTATCAACACTATCAAACTTATTATAATACAGTAAAGAAAATAACATAATAAAATAAGATTTTACTTCTTTCTAATTTGAACAATTACAATGAGGTTTACCTACTAGAAAGAAGAGCCAGGATTATCAATATCCCTATTTGTGGCATGTGTTGTTGATCCATGTGGCCCTGAGATAATGATCAAATATAAAAATGTTCACAAAAAAAATTAATAATAAAATGTTGTAGCAAATTTTTTTAATATTTATAATTGTATTAAATAAACTATATCTATATGGTGTATTGACTTATACTTTTTGATCCATGAGACTGTGAGGGATGCTTGGGAAAGGGGATTAGGTTCCTAAATATGTTACCTGAAAATTGCAAGCGTTCAAAAATAGAATTTCTTTATAACTTAGAATACAAAATAATTCAAATTTGCACTATAAATATTTTGAAATACCTATCCATAAAGATATAGAATTTAGCTTCTATAAAAGCATTTGACCATTCAAAGAGTAGACTTTTCCTTCTAGAAATGACTAAATAATTTAGACATTGTACGAGTCAAACTTGGTACTTCCTCCCAAAATTGTTTTCACTTGATTGTTCAATTTTACTTCTCATTGACCTTTTAATTAGCCATTCTAAATTTGTAATCCAACCTACTATAAATCTTTAGATTTGTTAGCTCTATTGTATTTAATGATTTTAATTAAAATTCATCCCAATATATTGAATTAACCTATAAATCAGTGAAGACCATTTGATTTTTATTATTATAGAGAATTCTAAGATCATTATATCAATCTCAGTCATATTTGATCCATTATATTCTTCTTTATTGTCCTCAATTCATTTTCTAAAACCATTATATTAATCCAACTTTGAGTCATTCTTTATAGTTATTTGTTCATTTAGAATCATACTTGGACACTGTTGGTTGTGGAGAACTTGGGAGAGTATTGGAGGCTTGTTATGAGAGATGTTCTTGGGAGAGGTTTATGTATTATTGATGTCCTTGATACTAGATGTATTCACTATTTTGAGATGTTGTGAGTGGATTGGTTATAGATTTCACATTATCTTTTATAGTGGGAGCTTCTTGGTATATATGTAGCAGGTATTGCTCTTGGGGCTTGTGATTGTAGGTTACAGATTGGATATGTTGATGATGTGAGATTCACTTGGTATACCTTTGGAGTTATGAATAGTTGGATAGGTTTGGAACTTCTTGTGGTCTATTTCAGCTATGAATATGTTGAAAACTATGAATACGTGTGATTACCTTTGGATTAGGTGTTTGTTCTTGAGATTTTAGTTGATACATGATTTTATGATCCTTATGTGATAGGTTAGGTGGTTATGGAAGCCATTAGAAGGAAAAGCTAAGAAACATGGAACTTTGATAGATGAGAACCGAGAGATTTTAGATAGAAAGGCACTTAGAAGCATTCGATTATGCCTAACACTATTAGTGACATTTAACATTACAAAGACAAAGATGACATAAGAGTTGATGCAAACCCCAACAAAGTTTTATGAAAAGCCCTCCACTTCAAATAAGGTATTTCTCATGAAGCATTTGTTTAATATGAAGATGGCAAAAGGTGGATTTGTTGTAGATCATTTAAATGAGTAATACCATTACTAGTCAGTTCTCTTCTCTAAATGTAAATTTTGATGAAAAAATTAGGGCTTTCTTGATTTTGTGTTCTTTTCTTGAAAGTTGGAATGGCTAGGTAATGGCTATGAGTAATTCTATTTTTGGATCTAATACCATAGAATTTGATGATGTGATTGGTGTTATTCTAAGTGAGGAAACTTGTAGGAAAACCTTAGGTGGATCTACATTAGGAAGTGCTTTGAATGCACAAAGCAAAGGTAGAATGACTAAGAGAGGAAGTAATTATGAAAATCACGAGAAATCAAGAGAAAAGTCAAAGGGAAAGAGGTCTCAATCTAGAGGACCGATTGTTGGTACTATGGGAAACCAGGGCATAAGAAGAAAGATTGTTGGAATTGAAAGAATAATGAAGGAGATTTATTAGAAGGGAATAAGGAGGCAAATATGGTAAATCACAAATCCAAAGAGGGTTCTTTTCTTCTTTCTTTAGAAAGTGTTGATGATTTTTTGGTATTAGATTTTGGGGCTTTATTTCATTATACACCCCATAGAGGTTATTTTATTGATTATGTCCAAGGGGATTTTGGGCTTGTTTATTTGGGTGATAATGAACCCTATTAGATCATTGGAAAGGGAAAAGTTAAGATTAAGTTACAGAATAGGAATCATTTGCTACTACATGAGGTAATACATGTTTTAAGGTTGAGTAGGAATTTAATTTCAGTAGGGCAACTCAGTTATGAGGGCTGTGTAGTTACTTTTAATGATAAAAAATGGAAAGTTTTAAAAGGTTCCCTTGTAGTAGAAAAATGTGTGAAAGTAGGCACCTTATGTCCTTGTACAAGTCATATTGTTCCTTATACTTTAGTTGTTTTAGAGAAAAATGAATGTTTAGGAACAATTGCCACTGTTTAGCAAGGAGAATAAATAGTTGTTGTAGATTATGATACAATGTTATGGCATAATAGACTTGGGCACATGAGAGGAAGGTATGAAATTAATTCATTCAAATAAAGTTTTACCAAGTCTGAAATGTGTCTATATGGATTTCTATGAAAGTTGTGTGTATGGAAAACAAAAGAGAATGAGTTTTGTGAAGAGTGAAAAGAAAAAGGAAAATGAGAAATTAGAGCTTAAGCATAAAGATGTATGGGGACCAGCTTAGGTATCTTCCCTTAGTGGCTCTCATTATTATGTTACATTTATTGATGATGCAACTAGAAAATTATGGGTTATTTTCTTAGACATAAATTTGATGTATTTCAAAATTTTAAGAAATAGAAATGATTGGTTGAAAATGAAACTAGTAAAAGGCTAAAATATTTCAAATATGATAGTGGTGAGCATTGCAGTTATGAATTTGAACATTATTGCTCTACTAATGGTATTCATAGACAAAAAACTATTCCACGGACTCCATAAGAAAATGTAGTGGTTGAACACATGAATAGGACAATAATAGAGTGTGCAAGAAGCATGAGGTTGCATGTTGGGATGCCCTTAAACATGTGGGTGGAGGATGTCAATAATTTCATATATTTTATTAATAGAGGCCCCTCTACTCCTTTGGGATGTGGTATTCTAAAGGAAGCATGGACTGGTAAGAAGGCGAGTTATTCTTTTCTCAAAACCTTTGGTTGTGAAGCATTTGCACATATAGATTCTAAAAATAGAATCAAGCTAGAAGCTAAGTCAAAGAAATGTGTATTTATTAGATATGGCATTGATGAATTTGTTTACAAGCTTTGGGATTTTGAAAATTGTAAAATTGTAAGAAGCAGGGATGTCATATTCAATGAAAAAGTGTTGTACAAAGATATGTTGTAGCAACAAGAGAAGAAAGACAATGATTATTTAGTGCTAGATGATACTCCAAAGGATGATGTTCTAGTAGCCCCTCATTCTTTGCAACAATCACACCAACAAATACCACACACCCTAGTGAATGTTAGATGGTCAACAAGGCTAATTAGACATCCATAAATATTTTCTCCCACTTTGTACTATATTTTACTAACTGATTCTAGTGAACTTGAATGTTATGATGAAGCCGTGCAGGTGGATACTAAGATTCTATGAGAGTCTACAATGGAAAAAAAATTGAATCCTTGCTGAAAAATTAGAGTTGGGATTTATGTAAGCTTCCTACAGTAAAAAGGGCTTTACAAAATAAATGGGATTATAGGTTGAGAAAAGAGGATGGAGGTAAGAAAATATTTAAAGCTAGGTTAGTTGTAAGAGTATTTGCACAAAAAAGGGCATTAATTTTGATGAGATATTTTCTCTCGTTGTTAAAATGACTTCTATTTTTACTATTTTAAGTATTGTGGCTACTTGAGATTTGCATTTGGAGCATCTTGATGTTAAAACAACTTTTCTTCATGGTGATTTGGATGCAGAGAAATATATGGCACAACCATAAAGATTTGAGGTCAAAGGTAAGCATAACTTAGTGCGCAGATAGAAGAAAAGTTTATATGGATTGAAGCAAGCACCTCAGCAATGGTATCTTAAATTTGACAGTTTTATTCATGAGCATGGTTATACTTAGTGTCATTATGACCATTGTGTTTATTTTAAGAGGTTAGATGATGACATCTACATTATTTTATGTTTACATGTTGATGATACGCTTATAGCTAGTTCTAACTGGATCACATTAAGGGGCCGAAATGATAATTAACACATTCATTTTCTATGAAGAATTTAGGGTAGTAAAACAAATCCTTCTAATAAAAATTTGTAGAAATAGGAAGAACAAAAAATTGACATTATCTCTAGGCTAATTATATTAAGAAGGTGTTGCAATGTTTCTCTATGGAGAATGTTAAAGCTATCAACACACCTTTACCTGGTCATTTGAAGTTGACTAAGAAGATGTGTCCAAAGACACAAGAAGAGGAGGATAAGATATCCAAGGTACCTTATGCTTTAGCTATAGGAAGCTTGATGTATGTTATGGTATGTACTAGGCTAGATACGACACATGCAGTGGGAGTCATGAGTAGCTTAGTCATCTTGGACTTGAGCATTGGAATGCAGTCAAATAGATTCTCAGATATTTGAGAGGAACATCCAGTAAGTGTTTACATTTTGGGGGCTCTACTATTGACTTACAAGGCTATGTTGACTCATATTTGGTAGGGAATATTGATACCCTTTGGAGTACTATACGTTATGCATTTACTTTTGGTGGGGCAATAGTGAGCTATTTCTTGGTTACAGAAGGTGAATTCTTTATCCACTACAGAGGCAGAATATGTTGCTACTACAAAGGTAGCCAAGGAGATGATATGGCTCTGATTCTTCTTGGAAGAATTGAGACACCCATAGAGGGATAATTATTTGTTTACAGATAGCCAAAGTGCCATTCATCTTGCAAAGAATTTTTCTTTGCATTCAAAGAAAAAACACATACAATTGCAATACTATTTTTTTATTCGATCAGTTTTGGATGATGGGCAATTAAAGCTGGACAAGATACATATAGATGACAATCTAGTAGATATGTTTACAAAGGTAGTGACAAGGGAGAAGCTAAACTCTTCATCATATTTGGTTGGTCTTCTCAACTCAAGAGACTAAAAGTACAACTAATTTTAGGGTAGTTTAATCTAGTGGGAGCCTCATGGAGTAGCAACATTGCTACAAGATCAGTCTCCAAGTGGGAGATTGTTATCTAGTGTGGAGCCTAATTAGTCCCCAAGTGGGTGATTGTTATTTTGTGGCGATTGATCAGGGAAGTACTGTACATACTCCATAATTCCTAAAATCTTTTTTGAGGGATATTTTATTGGTATTTTTTGGGCCAACATGTTGTAACTCATTTTAACCCTAAAGCAACAAAAATAATTGTATACAATGGCATAGGGTTAGGGATTTCATAAGGTGTGATGTGATAATTGCTTCTTATGGTGGTATTGAGCTATAAGGGATTACAAATTGCAATCAAGTTGTAATCACTAGATACTAATAATACTAGACTCGTTGTTTGGTGGATGTAGCCTAGGAATTGGGTGAGCCATGTTAAATCTTTGTATCTTGTGTTCTCTTTTGTGCAATTTATTATTTTCTAATATCAATTATATTTACATGTAATTATTATTTCTATCCGTGGTTAATCCTAACAAACGCATGATTAACCTAGGAATCATTGAAGAGTATTTGAAGAATATTTATCATAAAGAATTAATATATCATGACAACAACCTACATCATCAACTGTATTTTTTTATTATTATTCTCAATCATTGTTTTAAAGCCAATTAAAGCAATCTAACTAGGGTGTTAACTTAGGAGAACATGACCTTCATGATTTATTAGTGGCATAAAGACACCCAAGCAAGAAATTGGTCACATGAGGACACCAAGCATGCAAGGAGGTCCAAGGGAATCAAAAAATATTGATTGGAATGTCTTAAGGGCCATCATGGCCTATTGTAATGGTCAAACTAAGGAAATGTATATAAATCCTAAAGGTCCTGATAAGGAACTTAGGATCAAATGGATGTAAGGGGGGAAAATATTTCTCACATGGGAATAAAGTAAGTTGTAAGGGTCTTAGATAGGGTATATTATCCTTAGAGTACATTTCGAAAAAAATTGAATGAGTTTTAAATCCATTAAAGCAAAGAAATGTAAGCTAGAAATTTAAATTTTTGAATTCTAACACTTAGTAGGGTTTTGGAGAGAAAGTTGATTTAGACCCTTAAACATATTGTTAATTCCTTCTAAATAAATTTTATTGGTTGGGTAAGTTATTTTCCACCCTATAAATCTTGGTTAAGGCATAGGGGTTGTAGGGAGTACATATTAGACATCATTTGATATAGACTATTTGAGGAAAAGTAATAAAAATTCATTGTTTTTATAATTTCTATTGACTTTTTGATTGTCGCTCATTATTTTTGTTTCTATAATGATCTAGGAAAATTTACTAATCCTTTTTGAATAATATATTAATGTCCTAAAGTCATTTTTGTTGTATTCACACAAAAAGTGCTGACACAACTTGGAAAATTGCTTGATTTCTTAGAAGTTTTGCCTCTTTCCACAAGAACCATGATCATATCATGAATTATATAATTCCTATGAAATGATCATGTTATAACCTATAAAATGGTAAAATAACCATCTAATGTGCATATACATTAGAGAAGTTGTTGGTGATCACCATTTACATGCTTGGAAGGAACACTAATTCATGGCTAAGGTATAGTGGTAGAGGATTTATCCATTGGAGGGAACCCTTTTATGTTTAAAATTGTTAGTACATGTTAAGAGGATGTAGAAACAAGTTTTTTTGGGTTAGGATTGAGAGTGAAAAGCCCACATTGACAAGGCTTTACTTTTTAAAAGGTTTTTAGGGAGGAATTTGGGGTTTTTTCATCTAGAAAGTTGATAGAGTCAAATTGATTGGAGAATACTCTAATCGGTGACTATTTACCATTCTATCCAGTGTGGTAAGGTTTGGGGATAATATTTAGTATAGGTTCCTTTGTAAGTGCACCTCCATTGTAGGCCAAAAATAGGCACAATTATTTAGTTGTGGAGTTCGATCCAAAATACCAAGTAACAGACGTTTAGTGTGTTAAAGAAGAGTCAAATGGGTATCAACATATGCAATTAATTTTTAAATTCCTTTGGAAAATTTTTGAGAAAAGAATCAAATTCACTTGTTGGAGGCCTAAATGGGGCTAATAGGCCTAGTAGGCAGAGTTAGTTAGGTTTGTCTTGGAGATGGGAATTTGAGACTTTGTAACCTGTTTAATTAGGTTGGATTGGTTTAGATAAGGCCCTTAAAATCCTTGTGAGTCACTAAAAAGGTTGGGTATTTGATATGGTTTATGTAAGCCTTGAGATTGAATTGAGAATATTAGCAAAAGTAAATTGCTTTATGCAGTTTTGTTAATTAAACTTAACATGCCTTAGATTGTTCTGCATCAATTAGCTGGTCCAAATGTGATTGTAAAAATACAAGTTACTTACCAAATTAAAAAATAAAAATATCAAAGTGATCAAAAATTCCAATAGTTAATTTTCTTCCAAATCTTTCTTATGACTTACATTTCATATCAATGCATCAAATTCAATTTTAGAATTATGAAGATTAGTTATGAACTTAAGTAGGTGAATGAGAGAATAGTTTGGCCAATTTAAAGGATCTCAAAAATAATTTGAACAAGCCCTATTATAGCTTAAAGCTCAAATTAATGCATCAATTTCAGTTTCAGTGAGAGTCATTGTTCACAAATTCTATCAATATAGCATATTAAATAGTGTTCTGAGTATGGCTATGGACCAAGCATAGAAGATTGTGATGAAAGATCATGAGTATGATCTTGCTGAGCTACAAATGATACAACTGGCAGAAAACCTATCATCAATAAGAAAGGTAAAGTATTCAATGTGTAAGTTTGGTTCCTTAATTGTAGGTGCATTCTTTTATATTCAAAAGTATTTTCATAGAATAAGAAATGTTGTATGGTAACAAGAAAAACCAATAACAAGGAAAATTAATGAGTTTATTACTTAATTGGGAGACAATTTTGATAATGCAATGAATACATATTTTGATGAATTCAAGTTGAGAATGAAAATTCGAGAGGAATTGGTCACAAAATATTACAATGAAATTTATTTTCTTGTTGATATGGATAACACATTTGTGCAAGAAGTAAAGCCAAGGAAGACATGGCTAGAAAGTTTTGGATATGAAATAGAGAGTGATGATGTGAGTGCAGACATTGATGCATTATTGAAGGAAGAAATAGATGCCGAGGTAGAACCGTTTGGAAAATATGAAGAAGCAAAGGAAGGATTATAGTAAGTATGAAGATAGCTTCCAAAGAAAAGAAAAGGAAGAAGATGATTGAAAACCTAGTAGCTAAATTAGGCACCCTAGGTAAGGGTAAAGAACCATTGCAGTTGACTCAAGGTCTTAGTGAAGATGAAGCACAAAGTAGTGGTAAAGAGGAAGGAGAAGCAAAAGAGGAAGAAGCTAACAAGGGTAAATCCCTAGTTCTTGTTATGCCATCAAGTAAGTAGGCTCAAAGGTCAAAGAAAAAGAAGGAATCAACACCTCCACCACCAATGATGCAAGAGCATCTTGGGTGTAAAAGCAATCTTGCATCACCCAAAAATATTTTCATTTTCAGTCCTTTCTATTTTAATAAGAACTAGTAGACAGAGGGTTGCTATTTCTAGGAACTTTCTATTTTTAGTAAGTTTGTCATAAAAACTCAGAATGTTCTCATTTTCTACATGAAGGTTCATTTTAGAGTTATAAGCCTACCATAAAAGTCTCAATGCTCCAACTTAAGTATTAGAGAAGTTATTACATATTTTTGGTGAAAAATTTAGGAGAAAAATCTTTAGGCTCACTGTTGGAGGCCTTAGAGTGCCCAAATGAAGTCCAAAAACTTGATAAAAGGTGCTTGCATTATGTTAAGCATGTAGATCAGGAGCTGGCATTTCTAAAAATTGGTTATAATAGCTAATGGGAGCAACGGTTCGGGAGTTATGGCCTTCCAAAGTTGGGCTACCCAAAACTTCTAAAATAATTTTCAAAGATGTATTTGGATGATTCTATATGTATTGTTAGGGTTTGTCAGCCCTATGTATTAAATTTTAATATCTAGAACCTTCCCAGGCAACATAAAATTGCCTATTTAAGAAAGGCCCAAACATTGTCTAGAAGAACTTTGGGTGGTAGTTTGTAGCTTAGTCTTGTAAATTACTATAATGAAGGCACCCATGTGGATTAGCATATTGTACTTGTGAATTCTATAATTTGATATTTGCGGCAATAATAAGAAGTCCATATTTATTCTCACATTTGTTATTGTTTCTTTGTTTCTATTATGGGTTTATGGTGTTACGGGGAGCACCCCTTCATTAACCAACTAAGCCAAGGACCAAGGCAACTATTATTGCCAAGTAGTCTATAAAGATAAAAGTAGAAAAGGCTATTGATTCAAGTGAACCTCAAACTAGGAGAAGGAGATTAGTCAGAGTGCCACCTATCAGACATATCAAAACTACTAAAGAGGTATGTGACATCATAAGAAGATCTGTAGGTTTAACTATTTTCAAACATGTGAAATATGATATATTAGACAATAATGATTAAAATAAAGTGGTGGAACCTATGGTAGAAATGATTATGAATCAAAGGCTAACTCCTAGTGCAATAGAGAACAAGATACCCAAGGATCTATTTGATAGATTAGAGAGGAAATGATAGTAGACTGAAGTAACAAAAAATCAAATAAGAACTGAAACACTAGTTAGACTTATGCTCGATCTATCTCAAGAACAAAAGGATAAATTTATGAAACAACATAGGAGAAAATTTGTTCCTAAATATAGAATGTTCTTAATTTTACAAAATAAACAGGAAGCTTTATGAAAACATAGTGAATTGTTGTGGAAAAGGATTTTTGGGCTTACAACAAAGAAGGTAGAAACTATGAATATTGATGATGAACATAGTAGTAGAGAAATGTTAGGTGTGACAAGTCCACAAGAAAACATATCTCCTATACATGTCGACACCTCTGACACTCCAGAAGCTGAGCAGTCAAGGCTCACAAATGAAGAAGAAGATGGTGAAGATAGAGAAACTAATAAAAAAGATATTACTGTTTCAACACCTCAATTGGGGTTAACATAGAATCAAATAACACTAAATCAAGTACTACTATTGTTGTCTCGAGCATAGAGCACAAGTAAATATTGAGTGGTGATACCCCTTTACCAACTCCTAAGGTATTGCTGAGTAGCAACACTCCTTCATTAGAAAGGAAGAGAAGAGAAATAAAGGACATGTCATGAAATATTGAAGTTTTTTTAGACGAACATATTGAGATGCCACAATTTGATTTGGAAAATCTCACTTTGCAAAAAAACTTCTTGCTACAAGAAATTTTGAAAAAGGAAAAGAGACAAGAAGAGCTCAAGAGAGAGCTAAAGCAACAACAAACATTGCAAGATGTAAAAAATATTTTTGTTGAAGCTTTTGACATACATAATGTAGATGAAGAGACATCTATTATTGATCAACTTGTACATATCATTGATCAAGTTAGTTCAATTTTTTTTGAATCCAATAATAAGTTGATGGATTGGTCAACAAGAAGAGTTGAGACCAAGGTTATGGCTATAGTTTTCATAACTACAGCAGAGCAGAAGGTGCTAGTCTAGGAAAAATCATAGGTAATGATGGATATTTTATAGAGGGTACAACAAGTGTACATAATTTTTTTAGATGTGCCAAGATTTACATATGATATTTAGGCATAGGTAGATAAGATAGAGTCAGAGGTGAAGGCATCCACGGTGGCAGTGTTTTCTAGTGAACCCATGCCTTCGGTGTTTTATCGCATGATTACCTTCATGAAATTCCTCCAAATGGGACACTTCTACGAATTCCATCGAACATTATACCTTTTCTATTCGCACTTGGCTCTTCTTTGCGTGGGAGGATTGTTCTGCGATTTAGTAATTAAATCAAATCCTTGTCAAACCTTGTCAATTTGTTTAAAGATGGATTTTTTTCCTATCCAAGTTTAACCTCGTGTGTCACTCACCGCATGTTTTCCTTGGATATGAAATCATCAAGTACTTGTAACAAAAAATATTTATTTTTTACAATTTCACAGGTTGGCAAGACTGATGCTCTGATACCACTATAATGTCCTTGGTTAATCTAGATTTCTTCTTCTTATTCAATTAGAGATTTTATAATGAATTGATGAATATGTCTTCTAATTTGAATTTGTATATGTATGATGTTGATTGGATCTAGACTTGAAAAGATTTTATTATATTTTTCTTAACTTCATATCATTCCTTCATTGAATTTTGATTTTCTCCTCAATATCCCTCATGCGTAATCTACTCCTAGTACTTATATTTTTTAACTCATGAGTCATGACTCCTCCTGATTTAATTAATATCTTTGACACTATACTTATTATCAATTAAGTTTATTTACTATATTAATATATTGTTCTTTTACTAAGATTCAAATATTATTACCATATGTACAATAATAGTAATCTTTAATATATTTTATCTTTAGTTATTATTATAAATTATGAACATTATTATATTATTTATTAGATATTATTATCATATTAATTATATAGTATTCTTTATATGATATATTGAAATAATTATATTTATTGATAATGAACTTATAATATGATTTATATATAGTTAATTCCTACTAAAATTTAATAGATAATAATAATTATTAGATATAGAATCTCTTTTATATTCATTAAAATGAATGTTACAAGTATTTTACCTCGTATATCTGTTTATCTATATTGTTATAATTTGGGGATATGACAAGATCACTACAATGTTCTACTGAATGCTCAAGGTACAATGGTTGAGCTTTAGGTAGCTGACAACACCATGAGATCCAAGTTGATCTCAATTTAGGAAATGTTTATACCTTATTTAGAACTAAAAAACAACCTAGGACCTTATTACAAAAGATCATAACTTATCAGTGGTTGAGAGTTTGATTGATTTAGCTACAAGATTACAACTGCAGAATCAAATTTTGGAGGCACCAAGGACCACCTGTAATCGTGCGACTGAGTTTTTGCTCACAAATTCTATCAAATTCATTGCTCACAAATTCTATCAATCTAGAAGATTAAATAGTCTGTCGAGTATGGTTGTGGACCAAGCATGGAAGATTGTAATGAAAGATCATGAGTATGATCTTGCCGAGCTGTAAATGATACAACTGACATAAAACCTATCATTAATAAGAAAGGCAAAGAATTCAATGTGTAAGTTTGGTTCTCTAATTGTCTATACATTCTTTTATATTCACAAGTATTTTCTTGGAATAGGAAATGTTGTATGGGAACAAGAAAAACCAATAACAAGGCAAATTAATGAGTTTATTACTCAATTGGGAGACAATTTTGATAATGCAACGAATACATATTTTAATGAATTCAAGTTGAGAATAAAAAGGAGAATGAGAATTCTAGAGGAATTGGTCACAAAATATTACAATGACATTTTTTTTCTTGTTGATACAGATAACACATTTGTGCAAGAAGTAAAGCCAAGGAAGGCATGGCTACAAAGTTTTGGATATGAAATAGAGAGTGATGATGTGAGTGTAGGCATTGATGCATTATTGAAGGAAGAAATATATGTTGAGGCAAAATCATTTGGAAGATATGAAAAATAAAAGATAAGGATTATAGTAAGCATCAAGATAGCTTCCAAAGAAAAGAAAAGGAAGAAGATGATTGAAGACCTAGTAGCTAAATTAGGCACCCTAGGCAAGGGTAAAGAACCATTACAATTGACTAAAGGTCTTGGTGAAGATGAAGCATAGGACAGTGGTTAAGAGGAAGGGTAAGTAGAAGAGGAAGATGTTGACAAGGGTAAAGCCCTAGTTGTTGTTATGCCACTGAGCAAGCATGCTTAAAGGTGAAAGAAGAAGAAGGCAACAACACCAAGAAGGCAACAACACCTCCACCACCAACTAAGCCAAGGACCAAGGTAGCTGCTTTTGCTGAGAAGTCTATAAAGATGAAAGTAGTAGAAGATACCGAGTCAAGTGAATCTCAAACCAAGAGAAGGAGATTGGTTAGAGGACCACTGATCAAATGGATCAAAACTATTGAAGAGGTATGTGAAAGCATAAGAAGATTTGTAGGTTTAACTAGTTTCAAACATGTTAAATATGATATATTAGATAATAATGATAAAAATAAAGTGGAGGAAGCTATGGAAAAAATGGTTGAAAATCGAAGGCAAAATCCTAGTGCAATAAAGAAAAAGATACCAAAGGATCTCTAATATATTAGAGAGGAAATGAAAATAGGCTAAAGTAATAGAAAATCAAATAAGAACCGACGCACTAGTCAGAGTTATGCCTGATCTATCTCAAGAACAAAGGGATAAATTTATGAAACAACATAGGAGAAGATTTTTTACTAAATACATAATGTTCTTGATTTTACAAAATAAAGAGGAAGTAGTATGAAAGGAGAGTGAGTTGTTGTGGAAAAACATTGTTGGGATTACAAAAAAGAAGGTAGAAACTATGAATATTGATGATGAACATAGTAGAAGAGAAATCTTAGGTGTGCCAAGTCCACAAGACAACATGTCTCCTATACATGTTGACACCCTTGACACTCTAGAAGCCAAGTAGTCAAGGTTCACAAATGAAGAAGAAGATGGTGAAGATAAAGAAGCTGATAAAAATGATAATACTATTTCAGCACCTCAAATTGAGGTTAACATAGAATCAAATAAAGATAAACCAAGTGCTACTATTGTTATCTCGACACAGATGGACAAGTAATATTGAGTGGTGATACCCCTTCACCAACTCCTAAGGAATTGTTGAGAAACAACACTCCTTCATTGAAAAGGAAGAGAAGAGAAATAAAAGGACATGTCACTAGCTATTGAAGTTTGTCTAGATGAACATATTGAGATGCCACAATTTGATCTAGAAAATCTCACCTTGCAACAAAAATTCTTGCTACAAAATTTTTTGAAAAAGAAAAAGAGATAAGAAGAGCTCAAGAGAGAGCTAAAGCAACAACAAACATTGCAAGATGTAAAACATATTTTGTTGAAGCTTTTGATATACATAATGTAGATGAAGATACATCTATTATTGATAAACTTGTACATATCATTGATCAAGTTAGTGCATACAATTTTGAATCCAATGATAAGTTGATGGATTGGTCAGCAAGAAGAGTTGAGATCAAGATTATGGATAAATTTTTCATAAGTATAGCAGAGTAGAAGGCTCTATTATAGGAAAAAGCACAGGTACGATGAATATTGTACAAAGGGTAAAATGGGTATACACAATTTTGTCAGATGTGTCAATATTTATAATTATATTCAAGCACAAGTAGACAAGATTCAAGCTGAGATGAAGGCATCCAACAATGTTATCTCAGAGTTAGCAAGATCTAGCATAGATTAGTACAATGTTCTACTAAATGCTCAATGCACACTGACCAAGCTTCAAGTAGCTGACAACACCATGAGATCCAAGTTGATCTCAATTTAGGCAATGTTGATACATCATTTGGAGGCAATACAGAGAGAACTAAAAACAACCTAGGATCTTATTACAAAAGATCATAACTTATCAGTGGCTGAGAGTTTGATCAATTTAGCTGCAAGATTACAACTGCAAAATCAAATTTTGGAGGTAGCAAGGACCACACGAAATCATGCACTGGCCATGATTACTAGAGTTCACAAGGAATTCATTGAAACATATGGATTACTTCAACTCTTTCAACCCTAGCAACAATGACATCATGAATTAATGAACAAGGGGGAAATGTATACAAGGGAGAAGAGTATATAGAAGGAGCATCATGTACATGTAATGAAAAAAGGTTGTAAGCATAATGTATAAGTAGTGAATAAAGGCTATAATGAATTTTTGTATTCATTTTTCACAAGTCATAAGACTTAGGGGAAGAGATCATTTTGGGAAAACTCTTTCATTTTTCACAATTCATAAGACTTAGGGGGAGATCTCATTTTGGGAAAACTCATTCACTTTTGTATTGATATGACAAAGTGTAAATATGATAGTGTGTTTTTTCCACTAATGTCAAAGGGGAAGATTGTTGGTATCTCTAATATCTGTTGTCTATTAGTGTCAATCACTTAGTCATTTACAAGGTAGAGTTAGATGATCATCACTATGACTGAGCTACTCTACATAGGTCAAGTCATGTACATAAGCTAGTATCTACTGAGCAATTGTACATAAGTTGAGTAAAGTATGGCATATGGACTGAGCTCATTCAGTGATCGAGCAAGCTATTAGCGATTGAGTATAATTCCAAGTATATAAAAACTGAGTGATATAGTATGTGTTGAACATAGTATATGTTGAGCATCATGAAGTTAATAAAAGCCAAGTAATAAAAATGCTGAGCACTAATAATAGTAGAGGCCAAGCAATGCAAAGTTTATATAAAAGTCATGAATGGAACAAAGTTTTAGGAAAAAAAATTATCAGGCTGACTTGGAAGGTATATTTAAGTTTTGAAGAGGTTGTTATAGAACATTTAATACTTGTTAAGATTGTTACAAAACATTTACATGGCATGGATCACATATCCCCATGTGCATATTAAATGATTAGGATGAAGAGGCAAAACATAGAAACATCTAGAAGACTCTTCATGGAATATTTATAAAGTGATGATCTTAACCTAGATTAAGAGGATGTGAGAGCTAAGAAAGTGGTCATATGCATGCATATCAAGAGCAGAAAAGGAGATCAAAAGTCATTCAAGGGTTTTGTTATCATGTAACAAAACAAGTGACTTATGCATAAGCAGTGAAAGTAGAAGGGAAAGAAGAGGTATCAGATTAGAGGAGAGGATTAGTTAGTAAGGAGAAGACTCAAAATCAACTTGTAGAGAAAATTGAGAGTTAGGTACTGGATTAGCTTAAATAGACTTGAATCAGGGCAAATTTCTTAACAGAGTGGTCTTAACAGATCTTTGTAAATCTCCTAACAGAGTCCTTACTTAGTTGTAAGTGTCAAATCCTCTAACTAGGTGAAACCTAACAATTTCTTAAGTCTTTAATAGGACACAATCCTCACAAAGTAGATCATATATTATGGTCAAACATTTTAACCTTAACTGGTTAACTTTATTACTGTAGTAGTGAAGATTTGTGGGTGTTATCCCCACCCCAGT